>KB667866.1:506507-534779 GCA_000349065.1 Anopheles quadriannulatus | reverse complement strand
AATAATAATAATAATAATTAAGAATAAAAGAGACCTAATTAGAAAGAATAACAAAGAGCCGGAACATAAAATTAGAAATTAAAATCGCGGTAATGTTCATTGAATTGGCGCAAACAAATTAGCCACGGGTCGTTGAAGCCAAACGCTGTATTGCGGAAAGGTATTTCAAGAGCAGTCCGATTTCTTAAACACCTGGAAGGAACATACCAAACGGAAAGGGCCCCATTTACGGATTTCCTCGATTGAAACTTAATTGAAAAAGTTCTTTTGGTCTTTTGTGTTAAAACCGGCTCCGGAGCCGTCGGAGCGGAGCCGGCTCCGGGAAAAAGTCGGAGCCGGCTCCGGAGTCGTTGGTGCGCTCCATCACAACTTAGGATAGGTGTGAACATGCTTCGAATCCACAACCTCAAGAACAAGTCAATGATCCATTTAACTGTGTCATTCTTCAAACGCCCTCCAGATTCTAAGGGAAGGAAACTAGTTCCCGGATTTGGCCCGATTACAGGGTTATGCAATATAATTTTGGCAGTATTATAAACATTAGCGTGCAATGGATTTTTGAAAAGACAACCCAAATTCCGAGGTGACTTTTAACTCCAAGAGACACATTAAGAAACTGATGCAGAACCCATGTTGATTGTAGAATTTTACTAGAACTGATTCCAATCCGATACAGATGTGACAATTAGTCTTCAACCTACACTGGCTCTGAAACTGATCCTAACCTCTTACCGGTCCTTTAACTGATACTGACCCGATACCGGTTCTTCAAATTGATTCCGATCCCATACCGGGCATGGAATCGATCTTGACCCTATAGCGGTCTAGGAACTGCTTCAAAAGCCGTTAAGGCCCTGGAATTGATCCCGAACCCATACCAGAACATACACTGAACCTTTACTGGTCCTTTTTAGCATCGGTACTATCGTCAACTCGGACGACTTAACAACATGCCCATCCTGGGTTCAAGCCTCCGTTGCTCTAACTAACGTACTATCCGGCTGCGTGGTTCCATTCATTCGAACCTTCTGTGGCCTAGAGGCCACGTTTAGAGCCTCAGTGAAATTGAATGTGATATTTTGAGGGTTTCGCTTTGTTCTCGGGGAAAAAAATAATGGTCTCAGGCTAATCGCGAAGAAATGTATTTAATACATTATTTCAATATGTTTTACAGATGTTTTCAAAAGTTTGGGAATTGAATATCCTTTCCTTTAGTGTACGATAAGCCATATTCTGATAGATATCATATGAAATATAGCAAAAACCGAAAAAAATCACGTTCACTTTCACGCAAAGTCTAAAACGACCTTAAAGTAGGACACCTATATTCTGACACTGGGGCTTCCTGGACAGTTCCTTATACAACTTTATGGAAAACTTTCCTCCCACATTGCTCTGAGGACATTCATTAGCTCTGTTTCAGCTAAAAATTAGGCACATACATCTCGAAAAACCACGCAAAAGCATTAATCTATTGAATTCGGACTGTAATACTTGAAGTATTTTTAAAATTTGTGTTTTGTTTCGGTAATACTCACTCAGTTTTTATGAACTTCATGTTTTTTATAGAAAATATTTGAATTTTGACTTAATTTTTTGTGTTCTTAGTCATTAGAATGTGCTGTGATAACGGTTTCTTTTTCAGGAGGATACTCCTGAGGACGTAATGTCACCTTTGTGTTGAACTGTCAATTCCCAACGGGCCGGATTTCCGGCATAAGGTGTCTCAGTATTGACAATTTTCGAAAAACTATTTTTTATCATCAAACTGAGGGCACAAGTGTATCAAAAGTATTTATAACAAATTCACTGGACCAGGTTTACCTTCATGAATATTGTTTTATGGAATACGGAACAAAATTTCATTCTGAAGTTTTGGAACGTTTAATTGAGAATTGAAGTTACTCTTTTAATTACTAGAACTTTATCAATGCCATACGATTACGATTTTCTCGTGCACCATTGGAACAACAATGTATTCGATTTGAGATTGAAATTAGATTTTATTATTTTTGTAAAAATAAAGCGATAATTTAAAAAAAAAAACAAGTTGATGTAACCATACTTTGTGATAAATCAATCAAACATCAATGTCTGAAATATTTAATTTGTTCTTCAATGATTTTAGAGTTTGGCTTCAAATATGATTAGTTGAGTTGCTAGTTTAAAATCCCAAAAAAGTTTGGGTCATATTTGTGCCACGTTAATTAACCCACATGATGATAATTTGGTTGGAGTTTACCGCATAGAAAATGGTCAGACCAACTCCACCTCAGTGCAATGTTCCGTGCAACAGCCAAAAGGGAGTTTCACCTCAACGTCTGGTACCTACGACACAACGACGAAGGGCACTAGACACACAGAACAACACCTCGGACATTAGATCGCTTCAAAAAGAAGCCAGCTTCTCACCGAAACGGCCCGATGGCGCACACAGACGATGAGGACGTTTGCGTTACGCTTTGAAGACGGTGGGGAATGTTTCTTTGTCGCGCGAGTCGTCCGGTCCACCGCCCGTATCACCGTCCATTGGCATATGCCGCGATTGGCAACGCACTGGTCTGGGAAAGACATTACAGCCAAACTGCCGTGTATGTGTGTGTGTACGTGTTTATTGTTATTATTACTATCGCCTGTCTAAAAGACGCTTCTTTTTTCGGGACGGTGTAAAGCGCCGTTGGCACAGGATCAGCCCAAACATCGTAACAATCTAATGGTTAAGGTTGACTGTTTGCGACTCTTTCTCTTACCCTTTTCGGGAAGCGGTTGTTGGTGATGATGGGTGCTGGTGAATGGGTGTGACATTTCAGGAGAGTCAGCATAGTAACGACGTTAAACACCGTGGAAAAATTGCCAATGAATAGGTGCGTCTGTGGGCCCATGAAGCTGCGGGATGAACAAACAAAATCTGTGAAGATAGTTTTTGAAGGTTTTTGCCGTAATTGCCTCACTGTACTAGATTCGAACCGACTTAAGAACCTTTCACCACCTTTTACCATCGTCGGCGTGCGCACGCTGTCGTGTACTCTCCAACTCTCCCGTCCTTCGCTGCTTCGCACGTGCTCGATGCAAAATCAAAGTAAGCCGTTACACCGCCCAACATCGCCCAGCCGTTTCGTTTGATGTGTTGCGGTTTTTTTCTTCTTCTTTCTTCTGTTTGATATGCCCCGTGCTCAGCATACAAATTCCAATGCCACCCATGATAGTGTGTTATGCTGTGTCGCGCTTCCGCTGTGTCTGGGTGTTTCGATTTCTCCCACCGGGTGCTGTTGCCGCTTGGATGACAACTGAATGGTGCTGGCCTGGGCAGCGGAGGGCGGGCGGGTGAAGGAAGTTTGGTCGATTTGTGTTTTTTTTTTGGTTTTTGTTGCCTGTTTTGGTTGTTTTGCCTTTGTGTCTTTGTGTCTTTCTGTCCGAAACCAAGCCACCAAGAAGACAGCAAAACCGCACGAGGCATAAGGCCTACAGGGGCCACCAGCGCATATGGGGGACTCGGTGTGGGCCGGATGTTGCGTGCTTCGTTTGATGCTTTTTCATCTTCCGAAAAGCGCTGATGAGCAGTGCATTGAGAGGGAAGCTGCAAAATGCTGTTAAGCATATTTTAATACATTGTGAATAAATAGCTCGTTCTAATTGAAGTTGTACTCTTTTAGTTATATTTCATGCACGTACAACAGTGCTAAAAGAAACGGCACACGATAGTTCCATGGTGTTAATTATATTGAATTAATTTTAAAGAAACATTTGAAAAACATGTAGATTAACTTAAGGTAGAACAGTGTCTTGGTAAAAATCTGCAATTTCACTTATTTTCATTAATTCATTTGAGAACATCCAAAATAAAGAACAATTATTTACAAAACAGCTACTTAGAGAAGCTTCTCTTTTTTCGCCGAATGTTGTTGAAAGTAAAGTTTTGTTGGCTGTTATATATAGTTCTATTAAAAAAAATAAATAATTGGTTTGAAGTTTAGAGACCTTGCATATTTCCCCCCTATAATTCTGAACACAATTACAATACCCAGCAGCTGAAACTAAGCAAGTTATTGCATTAATATGTTGTTAATACATATTCCCCGAAAATTTAGTTGCCCCAAGCTGATCTCCGTGATGTAATAATTATTTAAATAAGAACAGTATTTTTAATCTATTTTTTATTTTCTTTTGCTTACAATCTATGTGTGGGAGAGTAAACATAAATTGATGAAATCGATGTTATTATATTTTTCGTTTTAAAGTGTTAATACAGCGGAGGTCATCTAGATGTTCAATTTAGCAGAACAAACCGAATTATTAACATCAACTAAAGAATAACATCGTATATCACCAGAAACGAATGAAAATACTTACAGCCTCTTTGTCTATACATACATACAGGGATGTACCAAACTGAGTATTCAGAATTTCGGGAAAAAAATCTAAAGTTTTTTACTTTTCTACATTTTTAACTACTAGACTACAACTATTACTACTTTTACTGCTGCTTCTACTACTACTATTACTACTACTTATAACAATGGTACTACTTCAACTAGTTTACTACTAGAACTAGATATTTATCAGATCCTAGTTGCATACTTTAGATCTAATTTGGAGGATGCTACATGAACCAGGTAAAATGCTCTGATTAATCGCGTTTCAACTTATTGATAAGACATGCTTTCTTAGAATTAATAAAAATCTTAGAGCTCTCATTTAGAGGAAAAAGTATATGCTCTTAATAATTGAGGATGTTATAATCATCCTAATTATTAATCTTCGAGAAAGATTTCAAACGAAAATACCCAATATTTACACGGGTAAACGCGTCAAAATTCGGTAAAAACCCGAAAAATAAATATCGGGTAATAAGGTAATAATTTAATGAATAAGGGTAATAATTTACCCCTCGGTGCAACACTGACATAAATAAAGACATAAATAAATTTAAACAAGCTTCATTACTTTGATTTAATATATTTATGTACTTTTGGTGTCACAATAAAATAATGTATAACTAGTTTGGAGATTGGTGTCGAACACGGGATTGAACTTTTAACATAAAACTTTAATCATGTCAATGTTCGATAGCAGTGCATTTATAACAATCAATTTCAAGTTAGATTGTATTCCAACGAGCTCCAACTAGAGAATTGGAATGTTTTGAACCGCCATCAAGGCATCAAACATCTATAAAATTAAGTAAACATGATGCACAATTATACCTCTAGTACCTATACTAAAATTAAAATAGGTATTATACATTATTCTCCTTTTATTGTAGAGGTACCGTTTACTGTGATTTTTTATTTGCATGTCTTAAATATAAACATCTACATGCTCAGTTGTCTGATTTGATCATTTAATTGTGTCCCCCACTTCGCAGTAATTCCACCGCAGGATGTCATCCAGCATCGATGTCATGTTCCGTGCTCCCGATTACCTTTTAACCGGTAAAAGTATACCTAACAAGGGATAAGTTCATCTCGCACTCTGCGCGCCCAAAGGTACAAATGATCCCTACAAGCCAAGCTCCACGTGCACCGTGAATCGGTGCAGAGTTTGATGTGAACAGTGGAAAGGAAAACTGCCGCCAGCCAGGTGAGAGAGAGAGAGACAGAGAGATAAATCGCCGTTGTTGCGTAGTAGCCTATGCTGACGTTGTGTTGTATTTGTTTTCGCCATCCCAGTAAGCCGTCGTCGTCGTCGTCGGTGCGTTATTATTACGAGTTTTGTTTCATCTTCTGTACGGGCGGGCAAACATGTTACGTTGGGGGCTGGAGGGTGGAGAAGGCCTCTGGATGCGTGTATGTGTGTGTGTCTTGGTTAGTTTGTTTTTCCGATCCATTTTCCTTTATCCAAGGCCTTCCCATTCATGTTCATGCCGGTGGGAGTTTTTCTCCCGCATCGTGTGCAACATAATGCAGCATCATGTACAAGATCGAACTTAGGGGAGAGTATGGCGAGGGACTGAGGGACCAAGGGTGGAGAGGGATGAGGAAGGGCGGTAGGCGCATTCACGGAAAAATAACTAAAAAATAAGTCAAACGGTATGGATCAAACGACTTGACGGAAAATAAAGGGAAAAAAGGAAAATCTGAGCAACAGAAAGAGGACGGCAAAGAGCGAGAGAGAGGGTATGTATGTTCTTGGAACTAGTGGCTATTACCGACTATAATGTACTTCGTTAGAACAGTTCCCTTTGGCTTCGGGGGTTATTCTTGGACAACATAATCTGAAGGAAAGCATACACAAAGTACATCGGTGTAACAAATAGATCAGCAACCTGGATGGGCGGTTAAGATGATTTACTGACTTCAAAATAACAAATACAATGAGAGAGAAACAATTTAATACAAATAATAGTACAAACGTGTATTGAATATAATTTTTAATATTTTAGTGCAAACATCTTTCCGATCCCTTTTCTTTCCAACACTATGACCTCGGCAAAGGGACACTATTGACGCGGCTTTGCCAGTAATGCTTTCCCACAATTAAACCTAATCGACGGCTTAATGTGACAGGTGATGCATGTTGAAAGACGGAATTGCTCTGCTGTCGAGTGAATTTCGTAGCGAATTATCTTGTATGCCTTGGGGCCCTTAAATTACGGGGCCCAAGACCTGTAAGAATGTCCCCACGCTCAAGGCCGTTGTCTGCACAGAAGCCGGCGTTGTTAGTGGCTAATGAAGTCGTTTCTTACATGCCGCTCCGTGCGCTCCGTGTGTCAACGCTCGACAAATTGACCATCTAGCGAAAGGAATATTTTTAAGGCTTAAAAGATGCTTGGTTTCGTAATAGCAATTCAATGAATTAGCGGTTAGCAAGCAATTTCCGTTAAAACGTTTTTAGTACAGTTGTTGAATGGGAATGCAATATTTCTGTTAAACATGTATAATTAAACTGAGCAATAGAACGCACAACAAGCATTTAGAATCGCCTATTTTCATTACATTCCATCGAGACATCTTCCGTAGCGCATCGACGTGGCATATTATGCGCCACGCTACGACTACTATGCCTACTACGATCGTACGTGGCGCAACATGTATTAGTACACGTTTATGTTTGGATTTATTGTTTAACAGTCTTTTGTTGCAGTCTTTTGTTGCAGGCTTTCATTTTGTGTAATTCGACATTTTTTTCTCCCTAAAGCATACGGTTTCGTAACTTTCCCTATCCATGCATTTAATGCATGAACGTGTAGGCGTTCCTCCACCATTTTGCTGTGCGCAATAGATGCATTGTTTGCGAATCAATTGTATGGCGTTTTGCCTGCATGGGTCTTACTGCTTTGTGAAAGGCAAATAACAAATAAGCTTGTATATATTAAATACCAGTAGCTCTAATTCGTAATAATTGTTGCCTTTAAACATACTTTTTTTATTACAGGGTTTCCCAAGTCAGTTTCGAATGTAAACATTATTATTTACCGCGTGTGAAATGTTATTCCTCATCACTGTGAGCCTTCATTTCCATCATTACATTTTTTTTATTTCTACGGCATGATTTTCAACACATTATTTCCACTGTCGATCATGAATCATGCGATCCGGCTTTAAATCCCGATGAAAAAACGATGGCAACAGATGGTTGAAGTGTTTAAAATCATGCTGAAGAAATTAAAAAATTATTATGATGGAAATCAAATGTCAGATCGATGTGGATAACTTTTTGCATGTGGTGAATAACACTGTTTACATTTGAAACTGATTTGGAAACCCCTATATTCATCACCTCCAAGATGTTTTGCAACAGCTGTCAAATAGTGTAATCGCATCAAAATACAACTTCAGTTCTTACACATGATTTTAAACACACAAAAAGGAACGATCAAACTCAATCTAGCTCGAGACGTGTTGAAAATCGTGGGGAAGAAATGAAAAAATAATGCGATGTAATTACAACATTTGACAGCTGTTGAAAAGCATCTCGCAATCAATGATAAATGTTGTAGACATTGAAAATTGATTCGGAAAACCCTTTAATTAGTTTGCTCTTCGGTTGACGGTGACCACCTATCCACAGATTTACATTCTGCTTTCATAGGCCGGGGTCTATGAACATGGTGCAGCAACATTTGTTGCTAAATCATATGACTGAACTGCAATTCGCATGTGAACTGGTAAAAATTGTGTAAAAAAATTTGAAGCAAAAGGAAAACATCGTTTTGTTTTACTTTTAACCATTGTCACTGAAGCATTTTTGGCTACATTTGCCAACAAAAAGCGATGTAAAATAATCATAATTTATTAGAAACAAACATGTTGGAGAATATGCAAAAGAACCATCTGTATGTGGGCGCTTAGTGGCTTTCGTTCCAATTATGGACTAGTTTCCAGACTGTGCAATAGGCGTAATTTGCTCAAACTACCGAATTGAGCAACTAGTACTTTTCTGTCAAAACATTGTTTGACAATAATTGTTACGCAAATGAGTTGCGTGGTAAGTCAAGGTGAATTAATCAGATCAGGTGGAGGAATCTAGAGCATTTTGACGATTCGTCACTTGACGTAAGGTCCCCAGGATTCAAACCTTGTTTACATTTATTTAATTTGTTCACTACATAGTCTACCACATTTTTTCAATATATTTTTTCAATATATTAAAATATATTTCGGGCTTTGCGAGTTCATTGAAACATCAAACATTAAAACATAGATTGAAGTGTGTTATTTCGTGAATTTATTGTTTAATTCATTGTGTTTTCGACATGTGTGAGGAAATAAACTAAGAAATCATTTATTTTTTCCTAGTTTTACATTTTATCCTCATTATCTACGACGCACATAGACGATTTAGTTGAGTTTAGAACTCTTATTCACAAGATTATAAATTTCGCGACTAAACAAATCATCAACTCTTTTGTTTATATATCTCATTTTTTCGATAAAATCAGTAAACAGATAAAAATGCACGTAGCAACAAAGAAATTGGTTCTATTTGCTGTGCTTTGTGGGCGGAAACCAATGGTAAAGTCGTAAAGTCCCTCAACTATGGTGACACCCCTAAGGCTCTTTTCCACCACCTGGTATTATTAATCCATCTTGTGGTGAGCGCCTTTCGATCATCGCTCAGTACAAAGCGCAACCTTCCGCTGACTATCTATCAAGGTGAGCACGTGCGATTTAGATTTGCTCAGTAATAGAGAAACTCGCACTATTGTATCTTGAATATGTAAGAATTATTCTTTTTTTTACTGTAAGGGATTGAAATGGTGCACCACAGTACGATAAAGCTAATCAAAAGCCACATAACGCGTTTATTAAAATATCCTTTCTTCAATTAAAACACACCCACCAACCCACCAATACATACAGTTCAACGTTTGGCCCCCAAAAAAGCGTGGCCTTTTCGGGTGCAAAAAGTGCAATATAATCCTGCCGTCGGAATTACCATCGAACCCTTACGTGCAACCTTCTTTTTTTTTAATTTTCCATTTCCCTTCCACTCAACCTGCTGACAATGGCACCGAGCACAAACAATTGCAGCCAAACCCCTTACGGGTGCAGCGCGTTCCGAACAACAATAGGCCTTGCCCTGAGGAAAAGGGCGGAAACTGGCTGCTTCCTCAGCCACGGGAGTTGTGTGGCCCATTTAGCGGTTAGGCCCTACTCCAGACACGCTTATCCGCTGCACGCGCTGCACATCCTTTCCAGCCAGCCAGCCAGCCAGTGTGCATCACATTGCCGTGATTGGCATCAGTAGGCCGGTGACGGTGGGGTAGTAGGGCGACTTTCACGATGGCGACACACACGCGCGCGCATGGCGGAGTGTCCCTGCCCAGGGCGATGGCAGCAAAGAACATCCTCCAGAGGAAGCGCAACCCACCGCCGGCGAATGATGAAGTACCTAATCAACCAATAAAACCATAAGCAGCCACACTGAAGAGCCCTTCCTTTTTTGTACGAGTATGTGAGTATGTGTGTGTATGTGTGCGGGCTTAAGAACACCGCATCCCATTATTCACATCCTCTTCATAATCTTCATCATCATCATTAGCCTGCTCATGGACTGCTGCGATTAACCTTCTGCAGGGGCCGCATGCAAACGCACGATTCCGGCTCTCCCTGTTTGGTTGTGTGTGGTTATTGTGGGGAAAAGGATTGTTCCGGTTAGGCTGACTAGATCTGTGTGTGTGTGTGTCTTTCATTTTAATACGCCTTCACCGGATTCGCCTTGCAGAGAATGAGCCAACCGTCATCCGTCCATCATTCGTTGATGCTGCTGCTGCTGCTGCTGGATGTGAAGTACCTGGCGGTGCTTGAAGGCGCACCAACGCGAGCATAATTGAGTGCCGAACGCGGAACAGTGAGGGCTGGGGGAGAAACATAAGGCCCAACCAAAAAAAAAAAAAAGGAAGAAAAAGATGGCAAAGGATACCCACTCACGTAGCGCGACAGGCGGAGGACGACAGGCATTATGTAAAAGGATCGGCAGAAACGACCGAAGAAACGGAGTGTGTGGTGGTTCCTCTGGGCATGTGTGTGTGGTTTTTTTCTTTGTATTTAAGCCCTAAGCCGCTAGGAGGGTTGATTCGCAAAAGCATAATGGACGGTGTGAAACAATGGGGCGCAAAAAATGGAGCGATTGTTTGTAAAAGGAAGAAGAAAAAAGACGGAAGGAAGGAGCAAGGGATGCGAGGGCTAAGGAGCGGGTTTGAAAGTAAGGGCCTGGTAAGGCTGATGATGGCCAACCTTTAAATTGATGCAGTTACACCGGCAGGCAGCTATTCTTTTTGTATTAGCGAATGAAAGAGTTTAGAAAAAGGAGTAGCTAAGGAAATTGTTTTAAATTCAGATTATGAATCCCATAATTACATTAATTACTAAAAACATTCTAATTTACCTTGTTGACGATAACATATCTTGTGAAATATATATATTCACGAAATATACTGGGTGTGATATTGAGGTAAATTTGATGAGAAAAGCGTCGACCTAAATTGGCAGGTGGCTTTAAAACTGCATATTCATTTTATTAATTTATTATAACAGTTCATTCGAATAGTTCATTTCATACAGTGCTCTTGGTCGAGTAGATTAGTATACATTCGATTCGTTTCAGTTCATTCTAATTCTTGTAATTCGTAATTTAAATTCAATCCGGAACTATGTTTGCTTTAAATCCTAAATCCAAAACACACCACTAACACATTTTATTCTATTTATTTCATTCACTATGTTACTTCACACTATGGCTTTCTAATTGCTTTGATTATTGTTTTTGTGTATTGATTTATTTATAGACTCATGTTTTGTTTATGTATTTGCTATTTGCTATTCATTAATTCTAATATTTATTTATTTTTATTGTTGCATTTTATCTAATGTTGTATTTTAGCTACAAAAGATTTTTATAAAAACGTTACAGGCAATTGGTGCGTGATTGTACTAATGCATTGACATATCGCTGTATAATAATGTGATATCAATTAAAATTAAAAAACAAACAAACAAAAAAGAAATAACAGAAAAAGTACAAATCAGCATTTTGTATAACAGTGCATGGTATTGAAGAACTAATTTACTTTTCAAACCAATTTGACAAACTAAATGAACAACTTAACATGTACTTACCAATTAGGATCACTATATTATGTCATGCAAATAGCAAAGGATTCAAGCAGATAATCCTAATAAAAATGTTTAAAACTAAACTGTAAAATCAATTACAAAAATTTCATGTTTATCTAATACTTAATACAGGGCTTTCCGAATCAAATTCCAATCGCTACAACAATGTTCATAGCTTACGATATGATTTTCAACAGCTGTCAAGTGTTGTTTCAGTTCTTCCACATGATTTTCAACGCGACTCAAGCTGGATCGAGTTTGACAGTTCTTTGTTATGTGTTGATAATCATGTGTTAAAACTGAAATTTTATTTTAATGCCAATACACCTCTTGGCAGCTGTTGAAAAACATCTTGGAGACGGTAAATAATTATGTCCACATTCGAAAGTGACTTGGAAAACCCTGCAATAACTTATTTTTGTAATTTTTGTGTCGCATTATTTATTATTTTCTTATTATTTTCTATTCTATTCTATTTTATTCCTTTTTCATAGACTTTTTACAGTAGTTTGTTTCAAATTTGGAAAGCAGCTTACTATCACTACCGAGTTAATTTTGGAAAAAGCACACATTTTATTTACGTTTCATATTTGAGTAGTAACAACCTTGTATAAAAAATACCTTAATAAATATTATTTCTATTAGCAAGAAACAAAAATAAAAACAATACTCAATTTTCCTTCTCAACTATTTAAAATAAAACTTGGAATGGTTTTGGATAACAGAAAATCCAACAATGCACAACAAAGATTATTAAACATTGTTACCTTTTTACTTCTAATTATCAACACTCGATCATTATCTTTCACCTTCCGCTGATGACACACTCGGCTGGCGTCAAGTGTTATTGCAACTCATCTCTAACCATTCATCAAATGGTTGACCACCCAGATGATCCTCAACACTCTGGGATGATCCTCACAGTGGATGCTCTCTGGGTGGTCCTTCTTGACGAGTGGTTTATAGCGGTGCGTACTGTTGCAGCAGCTCTGCTGGCTAATCACTGATCATAGCTCGCGATCGCGGAGAGGATGAATTATTTTAATTGACCACTTTGCAAACGCACGGTCGGGTATTTGTTAAGAGTGCACCGAAGAGCACTGGGTCGCTGTGCATATGCAGAAGCAATAAATTGTTTTATCGGGCTGTATTTAATCTTCCCGTTTTACCGATTGGTGGCTACCGGTTCAAGCTCGTTCCCGCTGGGACACTGCACATTAATTGCAGCTAACCTGCGATGAGTGATGCGTTTGGGCAAAGGGTTATGAGCAGCGGTGAGATGTGAGTGTGGTGAAAATGTATGATAAACGATAGGGCGAATAATCAAAGACATTTAAATTATTACCACGAAACGAGTAATAGGTGTATAGCAGCAATAAACTGCTTTGAATAAGAGGTTTACACAACGAGTTTGATGTTTGTTTTGTAGCAATTTGTAAGTTTGTGAAGAACAAATGGCATTTTCATGAATAAAATCAACAACTACAATGTCACCCATAATACCAAATGTCGAAATTTAACTGATTGTTTATATACAAATATGAAAAGAAAGATTAAAAATTCAACAATACTAACCTATCTTCACCGTCTGGAAGAACCAAAGCTATGGAGCTAAAACCGTACAAATACTACCAAGAACCGGCAGAACCAACGCAATTAATAATAGAACAAAGAGCAACGAAGCCATTAGCTGACTGGTGTGTGCCTGTGCTGCATGTGCTTAGCTTTTACGAGCAACAGTTAAGTGGTTCTTTGTTGTGTATTTTAAGGCTTACGCTGGTCAGCGCGGACAGAAGCAAAGGATCTTTGAGCTCACTTGAATACCGCTAGGTAGATATGCTAGGCAGACGAACCCCTCTTACTGAACCGTTCGAGCTGTTGAAAGATACAAAATGCAAGATAGAGGTGGTTGTTTGGTGGTGTGGAATGGTGTGAGTATTTCGATGCCTAATCCTCGACCGTTCTGATGACCTGTTAAGCTGATGACTACCATTTAACTCACCCGTACCATTGCACTAATAGCGGAGGAACAGGGCATTAAATAGGAGTCAGGGAAAATCGTTTTACAATGTATTTGTATGGTTTGGGTGAATGTTTAAAGTTGCACTGTAAAATTAGCAAAAACGGTACAAACAAGGTAGGAAAGGAGCCGAGGGGGATAAATACGAAATTGAACGCTGATGTAGCATGTAGTTGTATGTAAGTATGTAGTTGTATTCCTGTATGTATTTTAAAGTTGGAAAGGGAATAGAAAATAGGACCGTTCAATAGTCAAATTGGAATAATTACATTCCAGATACATATATTAATGCTAAAAAAAGGAGACAAAATGAAAAGAAGAAAAAGAAGATACGCGGTATATGCGTTCCTGGGGCTAATGCGTAAAGCCAAAACTACATTCGATAAATGGATATTATTGATTAAATTTTTTATCTTTATACATTGTACCATTTATTCAATACAATTTATGCAAAAAAAAATAATAGAAAATTATGTTCGGTTTAAAAAAATTTGCTTTAAATTGCTTATATTTTGCATTGGAGCATTTCTTGTAGAAAATCGTACTGATCTGACATATAAACTGTCAAATTTAGAATTGCTCCGAATCCGCCTAAGTCGAGAGTACCGCGTAACTCGGGAACCGGCTGTAAGTACGAATGGATAGTGAGTAGCAGTCAAAGTAAGTACAGTGGAACGTCGATTATCCGGGCAGCTCGGGACCGACCGTTTGCCGGTTAATCGATTTGCACGGATAATGGTCCAAGAAATGTCAAATTCATATAAAAATTAAAAATCCACTAGTTTTATGATTAATTCACCTTGGATCAATCGATAAATCGTTAGTAGAATATTATTTTAATCAATAACTATAGGTTTAACAACTGTTCATGAACAAAAATAAATTTCGAAAACACCACTAGACACTTCAGAGCTGCACAAAAAACTGGTTGCCCACTTGACTATCGCAGCAAATGTTCGCTGTACGTTTGAACAGCTGTCACATTTATGCGCACGGTTAAGCCGTCCGCCGGTTAATCCGCCCCCGGATAATCGACGTTCTACTGTATATGTGATTGAATAATAAGCAAAGAAGATAAACAAGCATATAAGAATATAAGTAAATAAGTAAGTAAGCAAATGAACAAATAAACAAGTGTCAGTAAGTAACTAACTTACTGCATAAACAAGTAAACAAATAAATAAATAACCATATAATCGAATAAATAAATGAATAAATAAATGAATAAATAAATGAATAAATAAATGAATAAATAAATAAATAAATAAATAAATAAATAAGTAAACAAAAAATAAATAAATGACTAAAAAAAAATAAAGAAGTAAATAAATAATTAAATAATGACATAAATAAATAAATAAATAAATGCATCAATAAATAAATAATTACAAAAATAAATAAATAAATAAATGAATGATTAAATAAATAATAAAGAAATACATCAATAAATAAATAAAGATTTAAATTAATTAATTAATTAATAAATTAATAAATCAATTAAACAATAATTAATTAAGTAAATAAATAAAAATACATTAATAAAAAAAGAAATTAATATATAATTACATGAGAAGATCGGTAAGTAAGTAAGTAAGTAAGTGCATAATTATTTAATTATAAAAAAAAAAACTATTAATTTTTTGTCATTTTTTAGCATATCCATATGTTCATTAAAGTATAACAAAACAGGACAGAAAAAAGGTAGAAAACATGAGCAACAGCAACACCAAAAAACCAAACCCCTTCATCGAAGTAAAAGGTACGCTGCTCCCCCGTCGTTAAACGGGGTACACTAATCCAACTCCATAATCCCTTGCAAACGCATACGAAACCCTTATTGGGTCGCTCCATTTTGTTCCATATTTACACTTCCGAGGGAAGGCCACAGGCAACAGACAAGCGGGGGCTCTTTCATAATAATCCCTATCCCGATGAGTGTAATGCGCTTATTGAAGAAGGGCTGCTGCAACTGCCCCAAAAACACCACCCCAAAACGACGCAAAATTCCTTGCTCGGTAGTCACCGGTCGGTAACAACCGGTCGGTTCTTCTTCCGTAGCACAATGTTTATGAATGAAACGCTGATAAGCTGGTCGCTGTGTGCCGAAAGCGGAAGGGTACGTGAGGTAGTACCTCTTTGCCGGCGTGTGTTGGACAAGCGTGGCCAACACCTACGGTGTTGATATCTGTTTAACGTTGCCAAGTACGATAAAAATCACGGAATGGCTTTTCCATCTTCCGAGCATCCGAGCAAGGGGGAGGGGGGGGGGGAAGGGTTAACATTGAGATAGGGAGAGAGGGAGAGGGGTGGGGGGAGGAGATAAAATTCATCGCAATAAACAACTTTCGTCAGTTTCGTTTCGTGCGGGTGCGGCTATTTTAAACACATCAACCCCGGGCCAGATCGATTGGCTGCAGCCACCGACGGCAGATGTCCATGGTAGGACAGGAGAGAACAGGACCGACGGTGGCTAGAGTGGCCAGACGGTTAGGGCAACAGTTTCTAAGAAGCACAGCCGTTCCCCCGTGCCCAATGACAACCCTTCTAGCCGTTTCGTTCAAACCCGCCCGCGAGTGTTCGATTGGCTGCAAGTGCTGAGTAATGGAGATTAATGTCGGTTTATATCTTAGCGGTTTTGGCGGTGAGGGTGACGGTGGTTTGAACCCCCCTGTTTCGGGTTTCGGCGTTTAGACGTAAACATTGGCCCCATGGCTCGCCTTTTTAGTCGCCTGCCTTCTTTTCGTTGAGAGCCTCCTTGCTGTTCTTTGGTCAACCCGAGAGACTGCGCTCTCCCTTTGGTTGCGAGAAACGCAACCATATGATCATGTGCGATGTGAAACCACAACAAACCCACCCCCGCCCCCCTCGATTGTGTGTTTATCCGGACGATAAGATCGATCAGTATGGATCGATTGCAATCCGAGCTTGACGTTGAAACAGGCAGGGTTTCTGCTGAGTTTTGGGGTGGGTTTGTTGGGGCGGAGGTGGCGGATTGCTAAATTGCCGTCCACTAAACATTGTCTTGGTTGGACAGTTACGGTAGTGGAACGATAAGTGATTCTGGAAATGGGAATACTATGTCTGCACACTGTTTGTAAGAAAGCTCGGTTTAAGATGCTTTGTCTATCCTTTCCGATGGTCTATAAGTTGGGAAGAAAAGAAAAATAGTTTTTCTAGTGTATTTGTTACCTTATTATTAACATTATTTACCGTTTCTTGTCCTTACTATAATTGGTTGAAATGTTTTAAAGTGAACTTCACTAAAGATTGCAAAATAAACTTACCGTATTGCTTCGATTTACGGACACTTAAGGAATATTTGGAACTTCATATTTTCTTACTCATTCAATTTTAATCGGTCAAACCTCTGTGTAACTCACTTTACTAAAGCAAACCTTCTACATTTGAGTAAAAAATTAACGATTTCCAATAATTTTACCCAAAACATTACAAAAAATAATAAAATTGAAACGATATTGTGATTCATATTTCGGAGAGTTTTTAAGCTCATGATCCAAAATAAGGAGGTTTTTTTTAAATACACACTCACACTAGACCTTTTTAATTTTTAACTTATTTTAAGTTGCGAACACCTCATATTGAGTGCAGGAGTCCTTCTAGACCGACATAACGAAGGCCTTATAAACAATGGGGTTTGGGTGGGGTATCTTTGGGTATCTTTTTCTCTTGTACTCGTAGATGCATCAGGGCCTACTAGGGTTCAGACACATTTTTAATTGATTCTAGTACATCATGGCAATTATTTAAAATTAAAAAACCGGTTATGGCCAGGGGTGGATATGAAGAAATACAATAAAAACAGGCAGAATGTCCGGAATTTAGAGCTATCCGTATTTTGAATCAAAATGGCATATTAATTATCGTAATGTATTTCCCAACACACAGAGTTTACATTTTTTTTATTCATTTCCGATTTTTTTTTGCGAGATTCACATGTATGTTTTAAATCGTTCACTACGGATTATTGAGCGTTTCCCTGCATGGTTGGATGATTTGTATTGATTTTCGATGGGGAACTAAATCCAATAAATCGTGAGAACGATCCGAAAACGAAAATGTATGGGATATGGAGAACAACAACAACATACAACAAAACTAAAAAATGTCTTATTTTTTTCGTGAAATACTTATGAGTAGATGACATAAGAGAAGAAGGAGACAAAACGAAAAACAGAAAAGAAATAAATAACTGATAAATGAATAAAATAGAAACGGAATAGAAAGAAGAAAATAGGGACTAGTGGAAGAGTAGGAATAGTAAATTACAATTAATCACAAGAACATATACATCTTGCAAGTGTTTGATTAAGTTTTGGGAATGAGTTAAAAGATTATTTAAATAATGTCGTTGCCATCAAATGTTGGCTCTAAGACATCAATTTTTGATTTTAACGAACCTATTTTTGTCTGAAAGTCATGAATTTTTGAGTCATGTAGGAATTATGATAATTTAGAGACAAAAATTGATGCGGGCTGTCCAAAATTGGTGCCTTTGAGACAAAAATAGGTGAGTTAGAGTCATAACTTAGCGGCAACGACTGTAAAGAAAAAAATGTTAGAAAACGCAAACATAGAAAAGAGAAATAACCTCACATAGTATCGCAAAAGGTTTTGACACATTTGTGAAGTAGCTAAATTAAAAAATATAAATAGAAATGGGAATATAAAATAAAACATTCTTATTAATGCAGGTTAAAACAGTTTTTAAACAAAACAAGAAAACGCAAAGACGCAATCAGCCCCAATTACACCATATTTACACGAAACACTAATGGGAGTTGCTTTTTAGTTACTGTGAAACTAACATAAAAAAAAAATCACCTACAAAGATTAAAAACACAAACTGCATCAAACGAAAACTGCACTTTTTTTACACTCACATCAAAGCGAACAGCACCCGAACTAATGCAACACGCATTATTTACCCCATTCACTTCCCGGCCGTCCCTCACGCAGCCATCAATAGGCAAGGCCTTTTCCTTTTTCCGGCTTTAGAATGCACCGCCGGCCGGCCTGCTTGGATGTAACGATCGAACGAACAGCCACGAGAAAGGCTTTTTTCACGCCGACTTTCGCCGCCTGCTTGCTGCCCGCTCGCTGTGTGATGATGGCGGCGGATGTTCGCTTTGAACTATTGTATGTTTTTACTTCGCTTTTCTACCAGTTTAGTTAATTACGGGACCAGGGAATAGAGGTCGCACTCACACCGGTTCCCTTTTTGTTTACATTACCCTGAAGTTATGGTTCTGATGCGCCCTTCTATGGAGGAGACCTTTCCTGCAGTGTAAGTCGGTTGGCTGGGTTAGTTGTTGCTGCTGGTACTGTTAACCCCCTGGAACTGTTTCCCTGTAGAATAAAGAGAGATTTAGAGCAAAGCATAGCCTACATTGATATGGTAGTAATATCGATTTCGGCGTTCTCTTGCACTTGATCCTATGCCTTTTGATCATGATCGTGTTGAAATGAGTTCGAGTGACGTGATCTTACAAAAATTAAGATAAATATTTTTAAAAAATCAACTATTTTACTCTTTCACACAGCTATTTCTTCAGAGTTTTGCTAAACAAAAATGCACAGAAAAATTGGCAAAACTCAGTTCCAAAGCCATGATCGTTGTGTGTGATCATTGAAACACCAATAAACTTACCAAGAAGAGCAAGAGTGTACTAATTTAGATAATTTTTATTGACAAATCACCCTTTCACTCACGTCGAATTTGCCGTCCAACTGTCACACCAAACACAGATCCGGACTGTACAGGGTTTGGTAATTGTTGTAATTGAAACCATTCACAAACGAATATTCACAACGAATCAAACACAAGTATCGGTTACTACTACTGAAGCACTTGCATTTCTGGGGGACATTGTCTACCTTTTCTTTTTTTGCCGAATATCATTTTTCCTTTACTGCTTTCCCCGTTGATTGTTTGTTTGTTTTGGCCTAAAATGTTTATGCTGCGTTTTGTTGCTTTATCTTTTATCTTTTAATTATGTTTGTCACACAAAAGAGAAGTAGTGAGGGAGCGATAGCGAAACAAACGTTCTACTTTGCATCGAATTTATCGTAAGTTTTCCACTTCTTTGCTTCACTTTTATTGCTAAACTCTACTATAAAACAGTTTTATTTTATCTTCTTTTAATTTTCTGTTTTTTTTTTAGTTACTTTTTCAAAACGTTTGTCGCAAGCTAAAGGGTTTTCGCTTATTTTGTTTCTTCTTACTTACGTCTTGGTTGTTGTTGTTTTTTTTTCACAATGTATTACACAATTTCGCTTTAGTTTCGTTTATTGAGCTTCCTATACGAAACGTTGACAACAAATTTCGCTCTTTCGAGGGAAGTCAACAAACAAAAAAACGCACACAACCAAAAAAGCAACTCTTCTCACCGCGCATCCAACAATGGGTGTTTGTTTCCTGTTATTGCTTTGTTGCATTGTTATGTGTAGGTGTAGTAGCTATGTTTGCTATATCTAGTATAGTAGTGCCTGTAAAAATCAAGACACGACTGTGGGCATGTCCACTGTTGGCTGCTGCTCGGGATGGACATCTTCTCTAATTGTGTTTTTATTAAACTTAGGTTGTTTCCCCCCCTAAGCGCTCGATTAATGCATTTCTTTTTCATACTTAATGGTTATGTGCTTATGCAGTGCTCGAGCTCGATTACCTTCGTAACAGTTTCCAGTAAGTTTCCATTTTATATGTTTCTTTTTTACGTTTCTTCCGCCAATTTGTTTATGATAAATTGTTTAGCAACGCATCTCAACATAGTTCCGAATATTTATTTCAACCTTACCGAACTTATCAAGGTTCAGTTTTCATCGTATCTTCTCAATTATTCTCAAAGAAAATGTTTCAGAAACGAACGAACAACAAACCAGAACGCTGGAAAGAGCAAAACTAAAACATATAATTTTCACTAAACGTGGGAAATAAAACAAAAAAAAACTGCAACTTCTTGTTTTGTTTTTGTTTCTACCTTTTTATCTTTTTATCATGTATTTACACTCCCAACCCCCTGTCCGGTCGAAGAAGAATAATGTTGGATGTGTTGTTATTTCTTTCTCCCATGTGTGTGTGTGTTTTTTTAATAGGTTAAAAACGTTATTTAAAATGAACATTGTTTGTGAAATAAATAAAGTTCCAATTACTGTGTGCTGTGTTGTGGCGGGTGATCAAGTTATTAACAGTACACAGGAGCAAAAAATACATTATGATTGTTACCATTTTTTGTTTAAAAAAAGGATGGAAAAAGTATCTTACTCATAATCTCTTTCACGCAGATGCGTGATCGGTGTGTGTTGTTGTAGCGATGGAGCAGGTTTCAGTTGCATTGTGTACCAAAACCCCTTCGCTTAGCTAAACAAAACGACGAACAAACGAACGGGCTAGACAGGCTGGCTGGCTGGCTTTTTTGGAGGGCTTTTTTCTGGCCTAGTAGTAGCTCACTTTATTACAACACTTCTAAGTAGAAAATAATAATAATAAAAAAATAATACGCAGTGGGTCCTTTCTTTTCCACGCCCCCTTCCATCCTAAACTACTAGAACGCGCCAACTGTGTGTCCGATTTTTTCCGTTACGCGCCACTTAACACTACCAACTACCTATTGCAAACTATGATCGCGCCTTGCACCGAAGACAAGCTGCTGAATCTGGGGGGCAGGAGGGAAATGAGATATCGTGATAAATTTCTAATTTCTCTTCCATCTCGTGCACGGGAGGACAAGGGGGGACCCACCTCTCTCTCTCTCTCTCTCTCTCTATCTCTCTCGGTGAGATTGCGGGGCTAATCATCAGAGCCCCCTGTTTCGGCCTTGTTTCGTCGTTTGTCGACCGTATAATTACACACAAACGGCGCAAAACGGCTCGATCCGCGGTTTGAATTGAATTGAACGTAATTAATTCTTAATATTTCGTATCATCTTTCATCTTTCGGTTGTTCGTATTTGCCTATCTTCGCTATTTCCCGATCGCACTTTTGGGCTACACGTGCCAAACTGATGATCGTTTCCTTTTTGTGTTTCTTTTCTGACACAATAATGCTGCTAAATTCATCAAAATTAAAAAAAAAGAAAAGATAAACGAAACCTATTCGATAGGTGGCGAGAGAAGCGAGGACGTATACAGAGAGAGTGCTATTAGAAAAAAACGAAACAAAAAACTGTACTTCTAGGTATAATATACGACCGTAAAAAAAAAGAAAAATATAACCATTTATTTAATTTCTCTTTCAAAAATTCGATACTAATCACGCCTGACCTATTCCTTAATACGAACGCAAAAAAGTCAGCTTCAGTTGTATCACACACCTTGCAAATTGTAAGCGTTGTCGTGTGGCGCGCGCGCGCGTTGTTGTTGCTGTTGCTGATCTGCTGAGTCGCGCTTTTTACCTTTCCTGTTTCTCGTTTCTTTTGTTTTGTACATTTAAAACTCCCCCACACACACGGTGAGAGAGATAGATATAGAGATAGAGATACATAGAGAGAGAGAGAGAGAGTGAGAGTCTTTTAATGCAGCAAGAAAAGGCGCCCCTCTTCACTTACTCAGGGCGACCAACTCAGAGCAATCCCAACATGTTCGCTTGCACAACAACAACAGCCTACACAACCAACGTTTGGGACAACGCAGTGCAAAACGATTGTTTAATGAATTCTTTTTTTGTTTTTGAGCAGGATGTGTGTTTCAGTTCTCGTTCTTTTTTTTTTTTAATTACCACAAAGCAAAAAAATACTACTCCTCCCCTCCTCCCCTTTTGCCCCCTCCTCCCGTCGTGTACGAGAGCTGAACTCGACTGCGACTTATTTCCGCTTCCTCTCTACCAATCGATTTTTATCCCCACTACAAAGATTTGCCGTCCCAAGCACGATTATTCCACGAGACCGGACCGCATCACGGACGCATTATTGGACAAAGGCAAACAAAAAAAAAACAATCCCACCCCACCCGGAACCTGACGAGCTACGGCGACGACGGAAGGCAAAGCTTTATTAGATATGCCGCCTCCCGAAACAAACGTTCTCAGCATTCTCGTCCTTCCGATTTGTTGCTCCCTTTTTCCAAGACGGACGGGGGTTTTGGTGGTGGTGATGGTGGGCGGAGAGGGGGTGGGGCAGGTGGTTTACTCTATCGGATTCGATGCGGCCGCTACTGCTGTTGCTGCTGCGATCCCCTCCCGTCGTTCCGCCTGTTGTCGGTGGTGGTGGTGGTGGTGAGGAGAGAAGCTCGTTAGGACTCGCCGTTACCACTGTCATCGCCATCCGATTCTACCGACGCATTATCATCGTCTTCGGTGTCGAGATCGTAATCGTCGTCGTAGAAATCCGTCATATCGAGCTGCGTGAAGGAAGAAAAGGAAAAGAGGGAGAGAGAGAGAAAAGGGTCAAAATCGAATGCAATGAGCAGGTATTAGCGTTAAAGTAAAATGTAAACTAAGCTTAATCAGGCAATCGTTCAAACTGTTCAGAGCAAACAACACTATCCGATCACACACTCAGCTCTCCCTCCCTTTCTGGGTACTACTCCGATAGGAGAATGAGGGGAAGTCTACTACTTCAGTTCATTTTCCTAATGAGTGGACATATTTTCTACGCCTTCTTCCACAAATAATGGCGCAAAAACCCTCTCTACAAAGAAGTTGAGTTTCCGTTTCTTTTCCTGACATCTGAAGAAATCGCTCCCTGAACGAAGCGGCGTTAAACGAGCCGTACCGTAACAACAGAGCAAATGTGCACCGGGGGTGCCCTGTGACATATGATGCGTGAAAATGCAATGCCACAACATTTCCCTCATGCTGGCTGGCAAAGTCACTAATAAATGTGCAGCTATTTGTACAGCACCCGCCCGACGCTACAATGGAATGGAAACCATTACATTCGCCTCATACGGCGGCAATGGTGCTGCCACCACCGACTCTAATCCCTTTGGGAGTCATTTGCAACAGAGATTTCGAGGTGGTACTGCCGTGGGCCGTGTGGGATAGCCTCCGGGAAAGATGAAGTCGTCGCAAGGGAGAGGGGACATATCATTGTGTGTATCGTGTGGTGGGGTGGTGTGGTCTAAAGCACCAAGCTAAGATACACCCGCGAACGCAGCAACTGATCGAACTGGTGTTGTTGATTTCCGTTTTATGGTTTCAAAATGCGGAAGAGGAAGAGGAGATGGGTGGTGGTGGTGGCTGAGTTTACGATAGGGTAATTTATGATGGCAACTTCGTAAGCAGAATGAGATTGATTCTAGCGAATATGACGACAATTGGGGAGGGAGGATATGTGTAAGGGGAATCTATGAATCTTCGACTTATTCTCCCCCTTTGCGGCTTTATTAACCAACCACCTAGTGATTTTAGTGGCTTACCCCAAGGTACAGGTTCATGAAGAGTCTATCATAAAGGTGGAGATGTGTTGCCGCTCGGTGTATGGTTTATCTGTGGTTTAGCGTACAACACACAGCACAAAAGTTGATTACAGTGCGTAAGAGCAAATTGAGTGAAGCTATACCTGCCCCTTAATCTGATAGGTTGTATTGGGTTTACATTACAACATACTTTTCGTTAAACACGCACACAAACAAATTCAGCGATAATGTATTGGTTTGTATGCCCGAGTATACCAGGGGAATAAGGCAATTCGCAAGGAGGAATAGTTTGTAAATGAACGGTGCAAATCAACATTATAGGCAAATATGCAACTGCAAATATGACAAACGTAATATAATAAATAAATAAATAAATAAATAAATAAATAAATAAATAAATAATGTTTTCTATCGTTTTCAGAACGAATAATTCTAAGAAAAATTTGTGATGATAAAAATTAGATACGAAAAAGCGAACATAAGTTTGATAAAATAGCAATATAACACAACAGATAAGGGCAACAAAAAGAATGCCCATTGATAGTAATATTACACTGTTTTCGCTCCCAAATAAACAATGTTAAGCTTGTTTTTGAACATTGTTCAATTATAAGTAAACATTTGACGTTTAAATGAAATGCTGATGCCTATGTGAACTTCGTTCAATCGTAACTAAACAAGTGAAACCCATAACCCATATAGCAGTGTACCCCTCTAGCCAGCTCAACACTGTAAGCTTCATTTTCAATCCGTAAAAACCCTTATTAAACATTGTCAAATGAATGGCGAGCGTAAACCGAGCAACCCATGACAGATCATTCGAGTTATTGTTGAAATGCATTTTACGGGATTGAATTGTTCGCTTCCGATGTTGAGCTGGCTTGAGAAACCCTGTAACTGTAACGAAATGAACATGGAGGAAACGATCCCGGGTAGTATAATCGTTAATATTGGGGAAAGCCAATGTTTATTTGCGGTGTTGAACAATGTTCAGACAGGGCATCATAATTTCAGTTGGCCGTCAAATGCTTACTTGTAGTTGAACAATGTTCCATATCACCTTAACATTGTTTACTTGGGCTCAAAAACGGTGCTTAAGGCCGAGATACATTGTCCGTACTCGCTAGTGTAATTTCGATTTTCGATTTTGGCGGCGGCTGCTGCAAGCTTTTTTGGTCATCGAGAGAATGATCGTGCCGGATTTCATAATTAGGTAGTTTTTTCATTGTTTTTTAATGCAAAAAAGGTTGAAATGCGTGCAAAACACACTTTTATATGAAATTTGGCAAATGTCTGTTGAAATAATGTTATCTACATTTGGAGGTCTTTTTTCAATCGAATTAAAAAAAAGGTCAAGCAATAACCCATAAAAAAGACATTCAATTAAGTTGAATGTCGAATGAATCGAAAAATGTTTCTGCAACACAACAGGATTTGTTTCTTAACGTGAATTTGCCAGTTCTTTCATACGTTGATAATGTTCCATAATGTTCAACCAAGGTAAATAAGTCTTTTGAGTATTTGAAAGCCGAGAAATGAAGAACGATTTTTCGATGTGATTGCAGCACGATGAATAAAATCCATTCTCAGTTGTCAGTAACAATGACAGTTCTCAGTTGAGTATGAACATTTCAGCTTTTAAACTGAAAACATCAAAGGTGCCAAAATATTACAAATAAAGAAATCAATAAGTATACATGAACTAAAAGCTATTCTTTCTAGAAAAATGATTTTTCTCTCCACTTAATTATTCCTTTTATAATTCTGTTTAATGAAAATAAACAGGACAGCCAATCACATAATTGTATTCAACCTCACGATCAAAAAGATACATCGTAAGAAACATTTTCTTTTCATCATAAAGACGCCCAAAAACTCCAACACACACACTCCCGCCGCGAGAAGGTAGGTGAAAGAAGCAGATTTGCAGAAGCCGTTAAGTGATGTGTGGAAACAAATCTTATTAGTGTGTGGTGCTCGAGAATGGTAAGGAGGAAATAGCGCCTCGGAAGCTAAACCCCGACGACCAAGCACACTCAACACAACTCTCTTCGCGGCTACATATCACGGCCAATACTCCTGCTGCTGCTGCACCATTCATGCGAAGCTTGGGATATTTTTCAGCGAAGTTATTTCTATAATTAATATAAATATACAGCCATTTTTCATGCCCTTTCTTCGCATCGTCTCGAAGCTCGCGCCTCTGTGCGGTGCGGCAGCATACGAAATCTCTGCACCACTTATAGATCCCGTGCCACCACAGCCAGCCAGTAAAAGGAAACTGGATTTATAACTCTCTCTTCCTCTGACTCCCACTGTACGCCCTCCAGCTCTTTGGCAGTTCGATGCAGTTCGTGCGATCTTGTACAGCAAAAAAGGGGTTGGGGTATGGGAAGCGGCACAACATCGGATCAAAATTAGCGACGACTGGGGATGGTTTAGCCGGTTTATCATGAAACATGGTGGTGAAGAAGGTTGCTCTACCCCTTTCCGGCTTGTGTTGATGGAATGAAACCCGGGCAAAAGAACGCGAATTAAACCAGTGTAAGCCCCCAAACAACACCGTAACGCACTCAACCTTTTTCGCCTCTCTTAACGGATGCATTTTTCGCGCAAGTTCAAAGGGCAAAAAGTGAAACATCATCGTAAAAGATGTGCTCTGACGAGAGAGCCCTACATGCTGCAACAATCCCGTTGGCTGCATGTTGTCTGTTTGTGCTCGCATTGGTGGGTTTCGCGGTTTCGAGCTGATCATTATGGTTACCGCTAACCAGCAGCTAATTTATTACCCTCCAAGCATATATTTGGGACTGCGCTAAGGAGCAGTATAAAAAGGCGTATCGTTGAGTGACGGTTATATACCTTTGTTGCTGTAGAACTCCTTCAGTAGGGTAATACATCATGTGGATTGCATTGGAACATGCCTTATGTGTATGTGGTAATAAAAAAAACTGAAATAAACTTCGGTAAAATTAAGCGACTGAAATAATAATTGCAATTACGACAACAAATTGCCCATTTACCCATTGTCTGGCCAGTTCTTCAAGGCTGAATTGTGTCTAAGAACAGGCCTTTAAAAGTGTTTATGATATTGATTTTTGTTTATTTTTTTAGTTTAATATTGTTTCATGATTATTTTGCTTAATGGTATTTCACAATTAAATTCATTACTTGCTAAAAAAGGTTTAAAAAAACAATATACTTCATTTTGCATACCTTCAGGCGTTTAGCAAGGATGATGAAGGAAAAAAGTGTGCTTTTGCCCTTTTTTATCAAACAAAATGTAATATATATAACTATTACAGATACATTTTCCTTTGTCATATGACTTTTATTTAGCAACCAATGCTTGGTCAGTCACTTTGTCATGATTTTTTACTGTGATGCAAAATGTCACTGACATAGTCATGACAAATTTCGGTTGAAACAAAATCATGTCAGCGGCACGAGCTCTACTGTGATGATCAAAGGTGAGACTCAAACAGTTGTTGCGACCATCACATGCTTGATGACATTGTGTGCAACCAACTCTAGGTCAGTCACTTGGCCGCGACATTTCCTATCGGTGATTATCACGATAGTCACGGAAGATATGCGGAGCGTGCGAGTGGTCCCAAGCATCAAGATTTTCCAAGATTTTCGAATTATCACCGACAGAAAATGTCGTAACCAAGTGAGTGACCAAGAGTTGGGTGCTAAACAAAATGTCACCAAGCATGTGATTGATCCACGAATTGTTTGAGTCTCACCTCTGATCATCTCAGATGGCAGCACTGTTCACAGCCAGAATAAAAAAAATCATGATAATACTTGCGCCGGCATTAAACTCGGATATGTTCATTATTTTCGATGGTGAATATCACGAGATTCTTATGAAATTTTGCAGCACTGACCAGGGGTCTCCAAATTAAGGCCCAAATTAAAGGGGCAAATTATTTTATTTTAGACGAAAATCAACCTTTAGTAAAACGAAGCTGTACAATTCTCGTTAGTATCTTGTTGTAAAACCGAGATTTAAACGTTCACTCATCAGTTAAATGTAACGTCAATTGGTCTTCGACATAGTTATTTTCGAAGCAATGCGGTCCACGATCTACAAAGTTGGCGACCCCTGATATAGAGAATTTAGACCAAGTCCAGCATATCATCTAGACATGGGCAAAATGAATCAGAACTGAATGATTCATTCCAATCTTTACACTGAGTGAACGAGTACCGCACCGCCAGATAAATGGAAATGATTCTTCCGCACGCTAGCGGTGCGGTATTGATTCTCCGTGCGGACGCTCTCCCTGTCGACTATGAAAGTGTGCGATACAT
>KB667866.1:489075-506413 GCA_000349065.1 Anopheles quadriannulatus | reverse complement strand
TTATGAATCCGTTGTTTTGAACGGCGATAAATTTACATTTTTATAAAAATACTTTAAACGAGTAGAACACAAAATAAATAATGATATAAGAAAATTAAGGAAACCGTGATAAATTTAAAGTTTAGTTGAGCATTAAAACAACTTTGATTTCCTTTTTCTGTGCTTGTAAATGTAACTATATAAAAATAAAAAATAAAATAGGGTGTACATTCTTGCAGCACAAAATCGATATTTAAAAACATGCTGCACCTCAGGCGTGCGAAAGAATCACCGCACGCGTTCAGTTCATTTCACTGAGCGAACTGGACCGCACCTGATCTTTAAAAAGAATCATTTTTCCCATGACTAATATCATCTGGACATGAAGAATGCAAATCGACTGAACACGTTAAAAATGCATGCGCTACTAATCACGGCAGACACGTAAGCAGATTGGGTCATTCAAGCTATAATCGGTTCCCCCCAATATTGGTTCCGATATGACCGTTATAGATAATCGATAAATCGACGCTTCTACAGGGTGAACAGAGTTGTGTCTTGCTAGGCACACCGGTGTAGACAAAAGGAGAAAAACGTTCGTTATAGAAACAACATGCCAAACTGACACGTCCTCAACGTTACTACAAAAATACACCAAATTCGGAAGAAAAAAATCTTACATCAACAAAAAGAAAACAACAACCGTAATTCCCATGTACCACCCAATAGTGTTGGCACTTAAGAACGGAGCAAAGAGAAAGGATTTCATTTTCTTTTCCTGTCTTTAAAGGGAATAACCCACACCCCGGCGGCATCAGCATGCACTCGGGAACGCAGCAACAGTAACATTACCATTCCTAGACGGGGAAATGGTTATTGTTATTGGCCAGCCGTCGGCCATAAGCCGTGTGGGGGTGCATGTGTGCGCTTACGCGCGCATTTAGCTGCCGACACGATCGGTCGTTATGTTTAATTCGCAGAAGACGACAAAGGAGTAGGAAACATTAGAAAACAGTGTTTCTTTTAACGGCAAACGAGCGGTGTAATACCACCATCATCATCGTCACACCACCAAGTGTTGGCAAAAAGAAACAGCTTTAAGCTCTTGGCCATGTACATGCTGCTATTAGTTGGGTAGATTTGGCCGTTTCCCCGTTTCCCGATCGTTTGGGGACACTACTCTTGTGAAAGGAAAAGGTATCAAATAACGCCATTGCCGCGTCCACACATAATCGATCTTCCGTCCGTCAGCTTGAGAACGTCCATCTGTTGATATTGATATTGATACCGCGTAAACAAGTCACGGTACAGCCCATTCGTTCGCACTCCACGTTGATGACCGACAGGATCCTGCGTTTCTAAGAGCCCATTTTAACGCTACTGTACTACATTGGCTATCCTCTGCTATAACGCACCACACCGGGGGGGCTTCGGGACAGACACGGTCCGGCGGGGCAGAGAAAGATTATGCTAAAGACGAAAGTGTAACAACGATGTACGCGGGTCGATTTTCAATAAACAAAAGTTGAGTTATTATTTGCACAATGATTTATTTGCAAACCGATCACAGCCACCGGGCAGTCTCCTCGGTGCCGTCGGTGATATGATTTGAATGATGGCACGTTTGCCAGGGTCGTAAAACCGGGAACAATGTTGCTGGCATTGTTACTGTCCAATGTATGCACCCCGCAGACAGTGAGGCGGTGTTGTGGTGGTGGTAATGCGATGCTAGGGCATTAAAACGGGAGCCAACCATAGTGCACACCGGGGAAGGCAAAACAAACATAACTGGTTCGGCCAATCAATCACAATTTGAAGGAGTTTATGTAAATATACACTGCCGTGCGGTAGACGGTACAAACAATACCGAGGCAAATGGTGGAAGGCATTGTGCGCTGCCCATATCCTTGAACTTGAACGTTGAAAGCGTGGAATGTGTAGAGTAAGTTGACTTTGTGCCGTTCAACGTTCAGAGCGCGTGAAAGTGATTAATAAACCGTTTTGATGCAATTTGACAAGAAAATGAAAGACATAGTTTGTGCTAATTTAATCATCACAAAGTAGTTAGGAAGCAAAAAAAGTTCCCTAGCGGGACATTACTGAACGTTAGTTAAAGCTGTCGAATACGATATTTGGCATTATTTGTCGATACATCAATGTATAACTAGTATTTAAAGGCGATTATGAAAATATCAAATTTGTTTACTTCAGATGATTGATTTTTCAATGTTGGTTGCTTTTTTTGTACTTGTCCTCGTTCATGTACTAAACATGCCAGTCAGACGATCAATCGGCTAGGTATGTTCTCCGTGTCAGAAATTCAACCAACAGGACTTCCATTCCGAAATGCAAAAAAAAAGTCAATGGCCCCTTTCCGTTTTAAGATCGTAGGCTGAAATTGAAGCCTGTTAGTTGTTCTTCATTGTATAGAAGTTTTCGAGCAGCTATCAAAGTGGATATAAAATACAGGTGGGTTCATCCCAAGGTATATGTATTTAGAAGGTTGATTTTTGTCGCATCTGCTTCCGAATGAAGATTTTGTGTATTCGTCAAGCTACCAGAAACCCTATTTGAGGAAAAGTTTTCACCCGTCCTGTCAAAAAGGGAAGTTCAAATTTGGTTATAAAAAAGATGCTATGATACAAATACAACCTGGTCTACATACACTTTGATGCTAGATTCCTCCACCTGATCTCTTTAATGTTCCTTTTGGTGCTATTAGCCCGTTTGACAGAAGTTACCATGGCTCAAAAAATGAATTCGGATTGCCCTTTGTAGATGCTGTACCGAGAGGAATTTAACTGTCAGAGGCAAGGCTTCACAAAAACAGACATGCTTTCAACGTGTTAAGAAGCGTTTAAGTCGTTCAAACAGTAATAAAGAAGCAAATTCCATTTCAGATTCCCTGCGTTATTACACAAGAGACAAGAATTCGAATGTCATAAAGCTCGTTGGATTTGATTTGGACAGCCGAATTCCAATTCCATCTACCGAATCTAATAGCACCATTTGGGATAAACGAAAACAGACGATAGAGCAGGTCCTCGTATCTGGCTGGCGAAGCTGGCTAGTATCGTGAAAGGCCTCAAAGTTGGCTTTATGATTAAAAAATTATAATTTACATCCCGCTTGTAAGACAATTTCAACATGCAACTAGGGCTCACAGAAAGGATTCTACACGCAAACAGGTGCGCAACTCAAAATGTAGTTTAAAGCACTGTTTAGACCGTCTGTATTTGGAAGCATCGTTGTGAAAATTGTTTCGTCCCAGTCTGCAATTTGGAACCTATTTTGCATACGTAAACAAACCTGTCGTACGTCAATTCCTTTCACTTTCGATTGTTACGCTTCATCCAGTGTTGTTTGGATTTTGAATCGTATTGTCAAACGACCTGCACGCGAAAAACAACCACGGCGCCAATTAATTATCCATCCCTAACGAGACGATCGATCGTTTGTTCCTCATTACAAATCAAGGTGTATAAATTATTCAATTCCCACGACGCCAACTACCACCGTTCGACAACTATTTACGACCTTGTTATGATAGAGAACAGTGAACGGAAAACAAACAAAAAACACTGGGCACGATCACCGAACTGAGCTAATATGAATAAAATGTGTGCAAAATTTGCACAGTGGCAAACAACACCACACGCAACGTAGAGTTAATTAAAATACGTCCTTTTCATTTGTTTGGCGTTCAATCGCCTTGCCAATACAAATATGAACGTAGCAGGACATTTGTTCGAGAACCGGTCGTGAGCTCATCGAATTCCAGTGTTGTTCTACATATTTTGCTTCACTTATCAAGTAGCGTTTATGCAAGATAGTGCACCCTTGTGAACAAGCCGCATTACGGACGACCAAAATTTGACGCAGATAAGAATGCATTATTCCGGTTCGTTTCCTTCCCATTTCCCACGCTACCAGCACTGGGCCACAACACTCACCTGTGGTTCCTGGCCGGTAGGTTTCGTTTTCGCCTTGATGCAATACTCCTCTAGCGTAAGTGGTACAATGATGCCTTCCTTTTCGGCCTCCGCCTTGGCGGCCTGTGCTTGTCGTCTAAAAGCAGGAAACGGGAGGGAGAATGTGATTAACTAAATAAAGCAACAAGCGCACACAGCCAGCGGATCGTCCTCTGGGCCTGAGCATTACCGTATGATGTTAGGATATTCATTGTCCTTGCCGTGCGAGTCTCGCCATCTTCGGTACATGACGGACGCGTCCACGTTTGCGGGCGAGTAGGTGTTTGGCTCGTTGAGCAGTGAAATCACGGACAGCAGGATGGTGCGCACGTTCTGCGTCGGGTTCCATCGTTCGCACGGCAGTTCGCCACTCTGCGGATCGTCGACCGGCGGGTGCAGGATCGATATGCAGAGATCACCGTTCTGGAAAGGGAGGGAAAGGCAACAACAAAAAGTCATAAAACGTTAGTAAAAGAATGTAAACACAATACCAATCGGGGCCATTGCTGATGGGAACTCACCTCATACACATTCGGATGCCAGACTTTTGTCAAAAACCGTATCGATGGTGGAGAGTATGGATAGTCTGGGGGAAATTTCATGTGCGCCTAGAATGAAATTGAGAGAGAAAAAAATGCGATTAAATACACGATCGATAGTTCAGGCTAGGAGTCTGATATGCCGAAACAAAATAAAATCCAATAGAATCCCTTCACGCTCCTTCGCTTCCTAAAGCAATAAGAAATAATAGCAATACAAATCTAAACAGATTACAGCCTCAAGGTTCATACACGTGCGAACCTTCCCATCACAACCAAGCCCGAGTGGATGACGCACAACCGCGATTGATTGATAACGCTTAGAAGATACAGAAAAGTGTAGGATTACATGCAGATTGCACACCCTTGTGTGTTTGACACATTAGCGCGCATCGTTCAATGGAAAAGGGTTTATAATTTATAGTTCGCTTTAGAAAGCTAGCTGATAAGGATGCGACTTACAACGTACGAGGGGGTTCAATATAAGCTCCGCCAAGTAGCAACACATTGCATGCGAAAGGTGCCCATACGATTTTGATACCCTTGTACGAACTGTAATTTGTTTATTTATTTTCGCTTTTCGTTTTATGTATGTTCTACGAAAAAAGGGGGGGAATAGATCGCATTGCTTCCCTTCTTATCAATCGCAGTTCTCTCCTGTTCTACAAACCCCGATTTGTAAACAAACAATTCCCCAAGCGGAAAGAACGCTCAGCAAACCTTGACAGACAGACAAAACGCAAACACAATAATATGAGCGTGCGCTATTTTGCCCAACCGGGTAAAAACCCTAACCGGAATTGCATATGACACAGTTGAGGCAAATGTCCATGCATCCAACAGTGCATCGCCAAAGGCAAACAGATAAGAGGACCCCCCGTGTGCGTGTGTGTGTTGGGCGCGATATTGACAACGCGCAACTTCTCTTCCTGCTTGCCCATGGCATTAAATCCAGCGTACGGTCGTGCGATCGATTATTGTCGATTGGTTCAATAGAAAATGGAACGACAATAAAACGATTGAGAGAGCCCTACTAGGTGGGATGGAATATGGGAAGCAAGCAAAAAAAAAAAGCCAATATTACACGAGAACGCTAAAAAGAACGCTGTTCCGGTTGCATGTTCACGCTGCACCACCATCACCACCTTCTCCACATGCATAGATGCGGCAAATGACAAAATTGCTCGGTCGGGGGAAGGGAAAACAGGGAACCGCGAACAAAAAGAAAAAAAAACAAAACACCATAGCTTGAGGCAAAACGAAGGGCCGCTAAACACGGCCAACCAGAATAATCAATTAACACACGTGCTAAAAATAGGCCCTTTTTCGCGGGCTCGCGTGCATTCGTTTCGCTAGCCAAGCGCGGGTGGCCGGCCAGTGTGGGTGTGAGGAAAATAGACAAGAGCAAGCTCTGCCCCGTGCAAACATCTTATGATTCGCTTCGGACCGTGCGCGGTACCACACTTTCTGGCACGACCGGAAAAAGGAAGCATTGCGGACAGTCACGACGACGACGATGACGTTGTGGTTGTATTGGCAGTGGTGTGATTAAATATGTGATGCTTCCGTCTCTGGCCACCGCACACCCACACGGTTACAAGGAGGACGATCTGCTGATGCTGCTGTTACGGATGAAGAAAGAAACAGACGACGAACATGTGTGGCATATGCAACAAGTACACTGCTGTTAGAACTAGTACGAAAATCGATGACAGGTTCATTCGCTATAGATCGATTGCGATAGAGGAAGGCAGGCACTCGCTTTTGAAAATTGATAAAATAAGCCAGTCGTTTCAACATCAAACCACCGTAGACAGTGCGAATGTGTTGTCGTAGTGTGGAAGATCAAAATTCTGCTATCGATTTTTACATGGGTCTAGGTCATTACAAAAGAATTTCTTTTTCCATCCGTAATTTCAGGATCGTATGATCACTCAAGGTTGTCTTGCTTGAAGAATACGATTTCATTATGACCACAAACCATCTTTCACGCCTAATTAGTGCAATTTGTTGCAACCCGTGTTTCATGTAGTCCCCCCTTTGTTCCTTTGTGCCAAAGATACAACCACCACAACAGTCACCCGGGACGGTTTCCTTATCTCATTGTCGTGTGCAGCAATGTGAAGGGGCTTGAGACGTGGGCAATAAATTAAACTATGCACTGATAACTCCACCGATCAAGTAAACGCCATACTAACGACAGCTTTGCTTTCTTGTATCTAATAATCTAGTACGGTCCACATAAGAAACTCATAATAATTTAAATTGACGAAAGGACAAATTAACAGTGACGTGCAATACTGGTAATTACAATTAAATTATAAAATGATAAAAATTAGACTCGTTCTTCCTAAACTAGAAAACAAAATCTACCATTACGTCTAACAAGTCGATGGTACAATCAGAAGACAATAAGATTTAAAATGACAAGCATTTCCAACTATTGTAACGAGTTGTTAGCTTCCTATGTGATTATTGATACATTTAGAACGCTTTATGGGGTTGTATTTAATCCAATAAACCACGAAATCAGAATGAAAGAAAGTCTTCTAATTAAAAGTTCGCCAATCAAACTTCATCTAATTCCATCGATTGATTTCCCTCAGCCTGTTTTACCTATTCACAAAAAATGCGATTTAGCTACAATATTCTATTGCCTAGCTGCGATCGCGGATCTTTAGCGCAGATTCAGCAGCAAATGCGTGGCCAGTTCTTCGGGGCCATTGGATGATGAAGCAACGACGCCACATAAAAATTACCAACCAAACATAAAACCCCGCTAACTAACTGACCCGCACGGAAAGTGCGTCCGCCACTGTGCCGTGGGAATGGGCAACAGCCCGCGCATTACACAAGACGAAATGAAGACGGCAAAAGGACGGTGTAAAGAGACGCTACAAGACTGAAGTCTGAAGCCCTCGCAACCACCAACCAGGCACCAGGCATAGCTCACCCGTCCCGCGTCCACAGCGGTTGGGTAGCGAGCGGGGGCACTATGCTCGTGCCGTCGTCCGGTGGTGGGGGATACGAGTTAAACGACTTCAGTAGTAACGCAACATCGCCGGCGTTCGTCGCTGTCGTTGCGCCCAAGGTTGTTTGGGGCAGTGACGCGTAAGCCCAAACCGACTCAACCAGCAGCAGCAGCAGCAGCTGCTCGGTGGAGGGATCGTAGTAGTTCGCAGCTCGATCAGCTCATGTGCATGATTATTCGCATTTTGCACGGGCCACGATCATGCTCGTCGATCGAAAAGCATTATTACGAGCAGTGTTGCGGTGCAGTGTGTGTATTGCCGCTTCATGCCGTTCGATAACTTCATGCTACCCCCCCTAGGTAGGGAAACACCGTGTGTACGATAAATCGTCTTTGGCTAAATGTTTCCTTTTTTGGATATGCCAACAACACCCGGGGCTTTCAAAGTGTTGCACACACTCACACACGAACACTTGCAGGGTATTGCTTCACGTTGAAACTCATTTCCTGTCGTGTTCGTTCGCTCAGTGGTTCAGGAAGGACGGCAGCACGCTTGAAGGAACTCTCTGTTGGCGAAGGAAACGCGCGCTCACGCGGCTGCCGGTTGCAAAATAAAGAAAGTTTGTGTCCGCTCGAGGGGGATTGGGGAGACCATAAACACAACTCGGGCACAACCTTGCTGAGTCGGTTGGTTCATCTTCAGCACATTCCACACGCACACCAAGGGCGCACGGTGCGGGGTGCGCCATCAGCGCCGGATTACCTCAAAACGGTCATTAGATTTTGCACTCTTCCCCTCACTCCACTCTGTCTCACCTTAAAGTAGCCGCCCTGGTAGAGCGTGTCCGGCGGCCCGAAGATGGCCACCTCCCACTCGAACAGATTGTCCTCGTTCAGCAGCTTCACGCGGAACCCTTCGACCGGTTCCTCCTGCAGGCTTTTGTACTCCAGCGAGAGGGCACGCACGGCCGAACTGGACGGTGTGGCGGTCATCTTGGATCTGTGAATTTTGGGGCTGTTGTTGTGTGGTTCGTTTCGATTTGTGTCTGTGGCGTACGAATCACACCACTGATTCGTCACGTAAGCGAAGGAAGCTAAAGATGCCCGTTTCCTTCCTTCCCCCTAATCGACAGCGCCACCAACAGCAACTAGACACACTCGCGACACACACTTATCTATCTCTCGCTCGCTGTGACTGCGGCACAGCTTCCCTCGACTGCGGGTCGTCGTGATTTGCACGGTGCGATCGTGCAGCCTCCGATACGATGCAGCAAATCCAACGGGACGCGCGCGCGCTCACACACAAACACAAACGATGGATTCACACGCTCGAAATAAATTGCACGCCGAAATGTTCACTTCCGCCCCGTGCTGGTGCTGCGGCTGCTGCTGCTGCTGTTTGTTTGTTGTGTTCCTGCTTCTTTATGATCGATCGCTCGCTGAACAAAACGCGTTGATGCGCTCTCTCTCTCTCTCTCGCTGGCTGGCTGACTGGCGGCCGCGTATTTGGTGCCGTTTCCCTTCCAATCACGGCTCTGTGTCCGTGCGTCTAAAATGAGATCAATGTCGCGAGAAAAAAAAGAAGATTATTACTTTTGACGACACCAACAGATGCGTTGTTGTTCTGGGAGGGGGTGGGTGGTGCTTTTTGTTCGTTTCACTGTTGTGCCATTTTACTACACTTTTCCTTTCCCCCCGAGGCCGATGGTCAATTTTCGCGGAGCCCGTAACAAAGGAGGAGACATGTTTTTCCACAGCTGAAAGGTAATCCCCGCCGCCCGTGGAGGGGGGGATGATGACGGCGCGAGGTGAAAATGTATATCGCAAAATGCTAGCTGAGACCAGGGGGGAGAGGGTGGCCACGGGTACAGATGTTGGTGGTGGTAGTTGCGAATGATTCAGACACACAGTTGGAAGCGCGATGCAATTTCATCGCGCTCTCAAGGCTACCGAGATGAAAAATGCATCCAACGAGCCTGGAGGGAGCGGGGAAGCTCTGTCCGGGGGGAGAGAGAGAGGTCCGCGAGACCGAAAAGCGAAAACACTCTGCACAACGGAAAACCCATCTCAGCCGTGTGTTGGAAGACGCTTGCAGGAAGGTTGGTCGAATATTTCGCATTCTCTGGGCAACTGCCGCCGCTGCACAAAATCCGTCCGCTGGTGGTGTGTGCGAAATAAAAATAAAAACAATGGCGGACATTTTACCTGCTGACTCGGGTCGTGCACACCCTGTCCCGCTCTAGCAAAGTACGTCAGTCGCACACCGTTCGAACTCGCTCTCGCTCTATCTCTTTCTCGCTCCGCTGGTGGAAGAGTCTTTCTTACGGGGAATTGGAAAGAAAAAACGTAGCAAACGTTGGGTTTTCCGTGTGCACAGTGCGAAAGATGATCGATCTAACTGACCAAACCCCTCGTAACACTGACGGCAGCAGCCAACAAATGGGGAGTGTTTTTGGGAGCGCACCAGCGTCACGCTTTTGTTTTACCCGACCCGGGACTCCCGTGCTGCAGGATTGCACAAAAACCGTCCCGTGACACGCATACACACGCACGCAGCAGCCCCTATTACGCTTTGCACACAGTGTTTTTGTTGGGTCCGCACGATGTGTGCGAGCGAGCGCAGCGCACACTCATACACTTCCGGATAAAGCGAAGGTTTACCAGAAAGCTACCACCACGCACCACTCCAACCGTTTCAGTCCTAGCGACCTCGAGAAGGTACAACAACACCACCGTCACACGGGTTGCCCTACAGAGAGCAATGGCTGTAACAAAAGAAAGAACAAAAACGCACACACACACACACGCCTCCCACAAGGAAGCGCGACGACGACGACGACTTTTTCGTACCTGGGGCCTGTTTGTTCTCGAACACAATGTGGCCAAATGGACGCACACACACACGCACACACACTCACAGCAACACACGCACACGCGCGAACACACACCCTTGCACGGGAGGAGGGCTACACACACGACACGGAAACTATTTGGCAGCACTCGGACTGGTAATTTGGATCACGGGCTAGCAGAAGGCTAGAATGTTAATTTTCCTCGCTGTGCACATACGACAACACGCGCGATATCACGGACCGAAATGGGGAATTAGTTTTTTTGTTGCCTTTTACGTTCTGCTGGGTACGAAAATTACTCGAAATGTGTGATGAGAAAACTCTCGAATGAAGGTGCTCTCGGTTGGCTTTATTTTGACAACAATGGGCTGGTAGGGATGGGCGCAGCGTTCCGATCCGTTCCGAATGTGTCATGCCCAAGTAACATTTCGGTGCGCTTTACTGTCATAGCTGTCACTTTGGATGTTTTCCGTTAAATTGTTCGTTAAAATGTGTGTTTCATATCTTTTTAACTTAACAAGTCATATAAGACTACATCGTTTCGCTGATAAAATTTTCACATTTTTTCACTTTGAATTCAAAAACGTTGAGCGTAGTCTTTATTTGTTTATTTATTGAAGATAATTTCGAAGCACGAGCAGGGGCTTTTGTAATTCTCAATTTGCTTTCGAATAAAAGTGTTAACTATTTAAGATAGCGTATAGCTGTTTCAGTTGTATTTTCAGGATGAATTTTAATCGGTTTCACCTTGTAATTAGCTAGCATTGAGTCGATTGTTTTTATGAGATTTGACAGTAAGTGGTAACAGATTTATGGCATCGTTCGATGTCATCCGGTACGTGTAGCTTTCATGTAATGGGACGGGATCCGAAGCCCCTTGAGGGATAATATAGGTTTTCCCATCCAACTCCTATCTCGACATATGCTTGTCGCGCAGAGTGGTAACATGTGCCTCCACATATCCAAGCTTGGGTACACGGACTAGCTCTACACAAACGCCTTTCCCTTTTTTCTCAGCTTCATCGTTCTTTGCATGCCGAGGAGAATTCTCTCACCGAAAATGCTGTCAGTCGCTGTCAAAGCATGCTGTCAGTTATTTTCTCAGCTGCATTCTCGGTGTATGTAGAAACGCTCGAAATGTCGAAATTTGAAGTTTGTCGTTTAACAACAAAAAAAAAATTGCTAAAAGAATGCGATTTTGGAATTGCAGATAGAATGGCATTCCTACCTGTAGAACTTCAATGTTCTGTATGTGGTTTCTGACACGTTCTCACTTATTTACCTGGCCTGTTGCAAGAATGTCTGAAACCGATTACAGTTTTGTACCTTCAGCTGCAAATCCGTTATTTTGGATTTATTGGCGGATACCTCCACGTCTTATTGTTCCTTGATGTTAGTCTTTTGGCACTTTTCGGGATTTTCTTCTTTACGCCAAATAGAAGTGAATGTCGTCTTTCTCGTATGTTTCGTCGTTTTATCGGTTCCTCCATTGTCCTTTCACACATACGGGACGAAAAATCCGATAACTGCTTTCTGAGGCTACAGAATGACCGGTTTGGCAGCTAGCATTCTTGCCCACAGCTCAGATTGCATGTTGTTTTCGCTGCTGACCTTTGACCTTTGATAGCTGCAATCTTGGACGACTTAAAAATACGTTCACTCCTCGGTAAGGCTGAATTTGTAAGTGCATTTAAAGCCTCTAAAAAGCTGATTTTTGTGGTTTAATTGCACCGATCATTGATCAAAGTTTGGTCTTTTTGGTGGTCCTGCCACAGAAGAAGGTTTCGAATGAAAAGTATGCAGGAACTGTGCAAGTCTTTTGCTTTCATCCGAAGGTAGGTGACATGCAAGAGATGGGATTCTACCATTCAACTTCTCCTTTTTCAAGTTGCCCCAATTAAGGGGGAAAGAGGAGTTGCTCCCCAATTTCGATAGAGAACTTGCTGCACCGACTAACGCCATTCAGCTGTTCGACGACCAGCTGTTGTCGTTCAATGAGTCTAGTTCTTCAAAATCCGGTGAACTTGTCATGAGCATGCAAGAGGAAATAAAACAAACAAACCACATAATCTTGATTTTCAATCGATTTTATATAGCGTATGTATAAATGAAATGATTCCTATTACTCTAAGGGATGATATATCATTGATCTAAACATTTCCTAGCTGAAATAACATTACCGATTGACTCGACGGTATCCTCCGCCGTTGTGTCCCTCCGTTCCTATCCTTTCACGATTTCGCAGCTTCCAATCATTATCTATCCTCAATTCCTATGTGCGTTACAACTCCTATTCATTGACCAACCGACTTCAAGCAGTTCTCTTTGGCAGTCGTACCGTGGAGTTTACTAATAAAAAAAAAAACAAACAAACAAACAGGTTGGCCTGTTGTGTTGTGCCCTGTCTCGCACCCGAAACACGTGATCTCTGCAAGTAAGTTCTGTTGTATAGTTCGATACCGTCCTGTACCGCACCGGAACACAACGTCTACACACTCAGTCACTCCGTTTCATCAGCCTATTCTTACACGCTAATCAGTTTTGTTGTGCCGACACTTGCTGCACCGGCACCTGCTGAGAGGGAAGGAGTAGTCTCTGCATCTCTACACATCTGGACATCAGTTTGCAAAGTTCTACACCACCTTAACCCTAAGTCTGGAAGAACTCACTGTTGTTTTTTTTTGCTTCCCTCGAATTGATTACTTCCCGTTGCCGAGGTCCTGTCTACCTTTTCCTCTCATTCCTCTCTACTTCATCACAGCAAAGCAAATGGCCATTTTATAACATAACAGTGAGCAACCTACATGGTTTGCATGCTCCTCGATGCACCTGGGTAGAAAGGAGTTGAGCCCAAGTGCACCTGAGGGCCTGTTACCGTAATATACACAAGTGAGAGTGGGTGAGGGGGGGGGGAAGGGGGAGGTTTCAATATAAATACACACGAATGGAGTGGAAAGTTAAAGGCAAAAAAATAAAATACTAACATAATTTCACAATACAACCTCATCCTGCACGCGTCGTCAGCGTCGGTACGCACCCTTCAGCTGTCCGTGACCCTGGGGCGCCTTTTTAGCAAGATCCGCATTCTTCCTTCCACACACACGGCGACTAATCAGTTCTGTATCGTCGGTGATGGAGAAATGTGCTCCCCTGCCCGTCTAACGATCTGCCCCATCCCTAGCCTTCCCGAAACCCTACAGTCGATCATGGGAAAGGCGCAATGTTTCTGTGTTGAGTATTGGATGGTCCGTCACTGCAGGCGGGGCGGGTCTTCAGCAGCTGGTGCGCGGTGTCACATCGAAGACGTACGACTGTTCCGGCATCGCAAGCGAGCCGACCGGCACCCGATAGTCCTGCCCCGCGATCGGGGCGATCGTGTACGCGCGCAGCAGGTTCGCGATGATCGAGAAGCTGAGCAGTTGCGTCATCCGGTAGCCCATGCACGAGCGGCGCCCCGCACCGAACGGGATGAAAAAGTCCGGCTTCACCAGCCGGCCCTGCTGCAGGAAGCGCTCCGGCCGGAAGCGCTCCGGCTCGTCCCACAGCGCCGGCGACATGCTCAGGTCGTAGTTGTTCAGGAAGATGAGCGTATCCTTCGCCACGGTGTAACCTTAAATATTTATTTTGGTTTTAGAAGTGCAAACCGCCTTATAAAACGAAAAGAAATATTTACCTCCAATCTGGCTGTCCTGGTTGGCGACGTGCGGCACGATCGGGGACGCGATCAGCCGAAGCGCCTCCATGATGACCGCCTCGGTGTACTGCATCTCGGCCCGGTCGGTCAGCTCGATCACCTGGCGGCCGTGCCGCTCCAGCACACCGTCCGCCTCGGCCTGGATGCGCCGCTGCACCTCCGGGTGCTGCACGATGTACCCGAACGCCTTCACCAGGAAGTTGCCGACCGCCGAATGGCCGCCGACGATGTCCTCCAGCGCGAACAGGGCCGTCTCCCACTCGAGGGCCGGGCCGCGGCCCGCCTTTACGTGCTCGATCAGGCTGTCGACGTAGTCGCGGGGCTCGCTGCCCTCGCCCCACCGCTCGTACCGGTCGCCGATGATCGTGTCGAGGATGATGGTGCGAATCTCCTCCGCCAGCCGGTCCATGCGGCGCAGGTTCTGCCGGTGCAGCGGCAACAGGAACGGCAGAAAGTCGGCCGCATAGCCCTGGTTCACCTCGTAGAAGATCTGGTCGAAGTTGCGCACCAGCTGCTGGAAGCGCGGGTCCTCCACCTCGAACCGGTGGCTGCCGAAGTACTGCGAGAACGCGTTGGCACAGATCGACAGCACGAGCGGTTTGATTGCGACCGTGGTACCGTGCTGGACCGAGCCCAACATCTGCCCAATCTCGTCCACCACGATCGTGTTCAGCTCGTCGAACCGGCCGCTGTAGTTGCGGGGAAAGGTGTGGGGCACGAGCATGTCGCGGCGCGCCTTCTGCACCTCCGACCAATCACAGAATGCAAGAGCTGAAGCGAGAGAGAGAGACAAATTCAACATTAAAATCACACCACAGAGACAGGTCAGGGCGCAATCGAATGCGGACAGTTACTTACAGTTTTCCTTGTTGCCGGAAAACAGTAGCTGATAGCGGCGGAAGTTGGGCCGGCTGTCAAAGTGCTGACCCTTGTTGATCAGCACCTCCTTGATGCTTTCGAACCCGTTCACGACCACCGCGTTGACCGAGCCGAGCCGCAGGGCCGTGACGGGACCGTACCGCTGGCCCATGTCGCTGAACGCCTGGTACGGTACCTCGTACCCGTTCAGCTCCTTGAGCGCCCCAATGATGGGATAGTTTTTGGGCCCGGGTGCTGGCTTCTCCGGCGCGTGGCTGGCGGCCCCAACCGGCTCGTCCTCGTGCGCGCCGAACGTCACGCCAACGCTGGCGATCAGCTGCCGGAGCGCCTGAAGCACCTCACTGCGCAGGATCACTTTCTGCTTCAGCTCGGGCAGCAGCATCAGCAGCGTGAGCAGAAAGCAGCTCACCATCAGGTAGGCTGTGCTGCTGGAGCTTAATAGCGTTACGCTTACACGATCCATAGTGTAGTGGTAGTAGCAGTAGTAGTTAGTATGCGGTAGTAGACCGTAAACGCTGATCGCACTCTTCCGTTCGATCGACGCGTACACACGAAATATGTCCGTACACTTCTTGCTTCAAGCTGAATGAGCACGCACCAGCACACACATACACACGCAAAGGTAACAGTGTAGAACACGCACTAACACCTTAGTACACGTGCACGTATCCACATAAACACCACCACACACGCACACGATCGTACACACTCGTCACGCAAAGCACACTCGAGAAAGAGAGCGAACAACGAGAAGCTGCTGATCGGGATGAGCTGCTCACGGTTGAAGCGATCGTGTCGATTTGATACGCTGCTTGATCAATCCGGTGCCCTTTTATACTGAGGATGGTATGCAAATTGGGGAGCCGCTCGTACGCTCGTCTTCCAGGCAGAGTGAGAAGCTGGGCCCGGAGAGGACCCTTCTGCCCACTTGCGCGAGGAAGAGGCGAGAGAGAGAAAGAGCCTATGGCTTTGCGTGACGGAGTTAAGTCGAGCCAATCAGATCGATTCGATATTCGAATCTCCTCCGCATACCACACACCGCGGTGTGCAACGCAAACTTGGGCGCAAACTTTGTGCCTTCCGGAATTTTTCGGTGGAATCGGGCGGTTGGCTTTGTATTGGGACGATGAAGATGACGTATGTGCATTGCTCAAAGTGGACGTCGCAAATTGTCTTAAAATTCGGCGTGCTGCTAATGGCATTTTGCAATACAGCAATGGCTCATCGCCAAGCTTTTGATATAGTTCCTAACGATAATTGAGACATTCAAAGATGCATGTGCGTCAACAAATGATAATTAATAACAACTATATTCTAGTTTTTTTTTACTGATGTCCCATTACGCCTTGGGTTATAATCCCTTCAAGCCTGCCCGATGAGTCTTCTCTCAAGGAAAGAAGGGTTTAAGCACAACCTCTTATTTTTGTGAATATCTTAATGATGAATCAATGATTATTATTCCCTATGTGGTATTCATCTGTTTGCAATTTATTAAAGCTATTTCGGTTACAATTTATTAAAGCGTTTCGGTCTATAGTGCTATCACATAAGCATTTATAGGCAAAAACTTTAAATATTGCATGAAGATTAGAGTGACCAAGATTCCTATTATATGTTTATTTATTATTATCATTCACTTATCTTATTCTTAATAACTATCTCTATCGTTTTCTTTCTCAGCTTTTCTATTTCTATCTCTAAGCCTTGAAGCTCTCTTGTGGTAGTTTTACACTAGTAAATTAAAATCTCTTATTTTATTGTACTTTTCTTCTCTCTCTGTCTCTCTCTTCTCTTACTACTTTATATGCATTGCTTTTTCATGTTTGTTCAGGTTCTTTTTTGTATATTGCTAATATTGTGTAGTGTTATTCAAAGTCAAAATGATTGCAGTGACATCTCTCTAAGATTTAGTGACAATTCAAGACGAATTGTTTCTTTAAGATGCACATTTCGAGGGTCCTGTCATTTTCCATACATTTTATGTCTCTTCAAGATGAATATCTCCCTAAGGCGAATATCCTTCTAGCAGCATATGCGATTTGGCAGCCTAAATTCTCTACGACGAATTTTTGGATGATAGTTCATAAAAATATTGGTCAAAGGATGCCATGGTTTCTTATAGGCTTGGGCAATTCGGTTCATTTCCATGAACGTGAACGTACTAGTTCTTTCATTAAGATGAATTGAACGTGAATCGCGAATCATTCGTTCATTTCAGTTGAAGAAAATATGGTAAATTGTTTTATTGTATTCCAAATTGTAAATTGTTTTGCATCTTGAAAATTATTAGGCAGACCAGGAAGATCCTAATTACGATTGGTTAGACGTTCTTTTCATGAACGTACTGGTATTACGGTTCACGTTCATATTTGTATGACGGGAATGAACGACCTAGCGTACTAGGACGTTCTTTATTTCGACGGTTAGGTCGTTCTTTTCGTGAACGTCCTGGT
>KB667866.1:417695-482005 GCA_000349065.1 Anopheles quadriannulatus | reverse complement strand
GTATCTCAAATAGTATTAGCGATTTCTCAATTTTAAATTACGAGAGGCGAATGCTAAAAAGCCTCGTAAAAAAATAAAACAACAACAACAACACCCTTTTTAGACAGGCTCCGTGATAATTCTTATTAGATTTGTCCAACAAAGGTGCTATAGGGTAAAATTCACATTACATTAAGTTCATTTCACGTATGAAAGAGCGAATAAAGTGTCCCACAGCTATGAGAACTCCTGTGAGAAGATTAAAAAAGCTGATAAATTAGTCTATTATGTAAAAGCAAAATGAAATAAAATATTAGTTACCAAAAGATAAAGTAAACATGACTTAAAAGACCGTTTTCTAAATATTGTTTGAAAAACAATCAATTATACAAACAAAAACGCAAGCAACAATTAAAGTGACAAGTGGGAAATAAAAAAAAAATAGATCTCTTAATACGACCAATGAAATAGGATACTCTTTGCGTAAGATTGACGCACCTCGTTTAATATTCTGATGCAATAAATTAAAACAACCATTTCATGTAACCATATCAGCCTATCCTACTTCCCGATGCACCGACCTAGAGGCGCGACAGTGCCTGGTCTAGTCAGTGGCGTCTGCCCATAATGCATACCGTGTTATATGTTATTTAAATGTAGTACAGCACCATTTCGCTGGTTCCAAAAACAAAACAAAACCGACAATATCACAAAAACCGTCCAATCGGATCGCATGAGAGGGAGGGATCTCGTTACGCGCGTGTCCTACACATTTCACTATTCCCACAGAGTTAAGTCATATCCCAACGATTCCAGCTCTGTTATCGTTATGCGTGCGGTTTGGCATTGCGCCACACGCCCCCAAACAGAACAGCTGAATAATGGCACGGTTATGCGGTAGCTACTACCACAGCTACTACCAAACGATCGACAGCCCAAGCAAGCACACTAGCCAGCTCGTTATGCTCGGGCCAACCTACCCGCCATTCATCGCGTCCCTCGTTTTCTCGAACATGCATCGAACAGGGCACAACTGGGCTAGCAGCGGCTCGGGCAGCGGGTATAGCGTTATCCGAGCCCTGCCTTGAACGTGATCATCACGTAACAAGTCGGATATGTGTGTTACTATTAGCATGCATCATGCTTGCTTGGAACGAGCGCTATCGTATGCGAAAGATTTGAATGGCACATGGTTTGACACTGTCAAAGACAATCGATGCAGATCGTATTCGACCGAATCGGTTGAATTTGATTTCCTTTGATCGGGCGCTTGTTCTTGTTTGCTTATCTACCCGCTGTCGTTACGTTTAAGCTTTCTGTTCAAGCTGTTAACGCATCTCCACTCCGCTCCGGGCTGGGCTGGGTGAGCCTCTTTCACTCTGCACAGTGCTAGCAGCGGCGACCGCAGCACAGTTTTGGTAGTAAGTGGTTGTACTTTTGAAAGCAACCGTGATTACATTATCCGCAACGTGCGGTTGTGGGCGCCTGTTTTGTAATAGGAAATTACTTTAAACATGTTACCGATCTAGAATTTGCATTCCAAATGCCGTCGAAAAGATGATCTAACACCAACAACGTGTTCAACCGCTTCGCGGAGGAAGGAGAAGTGGAAGCGAGTGGTTTGAAAACAAAAACATTTCTAGGATAAGAACGTAATTTTTGTTGTTTTCTTCCGCATGCCCTTTTTTTTTGGTTGACGCTATTAGCAATTCTGTCGAAGAATAATAAAATATTAATCGGACAGAAGCGACGAAAAGCACACTTCTCCTGCTTGTATAACAGTTCTACTCCGCGTGTTGAATTGTTTTGAATAAATGAATAATTAATTGTATATTATTGATCAAATTACTGAGCTACTTAGGAGCAGCAAAAACTTGAAACACATATGAAATTTAATTTAGGTTTTCATTTTTGAAACAAAAAAAGGAGTAGTGTAGTGCAAACCGCATACATAAATTCGAAAAACGTTAGTAAAGCTTTTACGGAGCTTTTTTCAAAACAAACGATCAAGAAAAAGTAACGCAACCTAAACAGAACTCGTAACGCATAATCGTAAATGTTAGCACTAACAATGTAACTACCATGACAAATCGTTACCAAGAGTTACTATCGATAGATACTAATAACGATGCGTTACAATCGTCTGTTTGGTTCGGTAAGTCATCGAATAACACTTCACCACTACCATCATTATTGTTGATTATCTCTTATTAATAACTTATTCATAAACAATTAATAACAATAATAAACAAGCAGCGGAGTTTTGACGGACTCCAAAAGCTCTAAACCTCATGTCTCGGTTGGATAGAATGACCAGAACTGATTCTTTTTCATCATTTCAGTAAGGCAGCGAAAACCCACGGAGAAACATGGTGAGGATAAAAATCCTTTCATTCAAGCGATACAATCAAACACTAAATTCATAACGCGTAAGCGTTACAAAGCAGCAAGCAACAGTTCGAATATATGTCGCTAGAAACCCTCCACGAGGCCCAGAAAAAGAGTAAGAAATTAAACACTAAAAAGGAGGATGCGGAATATTGAAAAGATCGCAACTGGCAAATAGGCAGATCAATCAGGGATGAGCTGTGTCGTAGGCTGTGTGTTACTGTCGATTAAGATCTTCTATTTGGCGTAACGTCCTACGCGGACATGCCGGCCTTTACAGGCTTTCAAGACTTAATTCATTACCACCCAGCTGGATAGTCAATCCTTGCTACGGGAGGACGGTCCTTTCTAGACTTGAACCCATGACGGGCATGTTATAAAGTCGTTCGAGTTGACGAATGTACAATGGGACCGCCCCCGAGATCGATTAAGATAAAATAGCCATTACCCATTAACTTCCGAAGAACATGTTAGCAATGTCTCCTAAAATTATGAAATTAAGATCTGCTACAATGATGTACTACATAAAGGTTAGTTGCGTTAGGCTAAGATGTCATCCACTTCGTAAAATAGTGGACAATGCAGTAAACATATAACCAAAAGATTACAGATTATAGGTCTACAGCTAAACCACAAAGTTCATTCGAATCCCAAATGAACCGGTGCGCGATATACGTAAATCAAATACGTCAAAGCCTTCGTAATACGTCACAGCTAACGGTCGTAGCTGGTTGACATCAACCAACAGACTAACTAAGAATTCTTCCCGTTCAAGCGAGCGTAGTTTTTTTACAGGGGGTTTCAGTACTTAAGATACTTCTGACACACTTTTTGGACTCTTTCGCATCTTTCGATGCAGTGATGATAAAGCTATCACATTTTTAATCCTGTTGTGACGGAATGTGGATTCGATGGCATCCTTCCTGGAACATATAATTTCAAAATTAGAAAAGTGTTATTCCAACAGGATTGCATTGAATCCACTTCCTGTCATATAACAAGAAAAATCCTATAAAGTACGCCAATGATTTCTAATATGAAATGAATTTGCGTATTTTTAATAGCGAGTTATAATTGTACCTGTTTGAATAACTTTAATTGAATTACTAATGTTTCGGTTTCGCGAACGTTAACTTCTGGAAGAAAGTCCATGCGCAGAGACCAAACACACATAATCGGGTGTTGTTTGTGATTTAGAGCTGATAGTGAAACACAGCAACAACTGCATCAACTCACTTTCCATTCCAGCTGTAATGCATATGAAAACAGCCGCTACCGTTTTGCACCCACTGCTCTCTAGCCATTTTCTAGGAAGTCCTTTGTGAGAGCAGTCGCTTTGCCCTTGCACCGCCCACCCGAGACACAAATGCAGCCTCCAAAACGTGCCCGTACAAACAAAGCCAATGGCGGCAACACAACATAACACGCAAACACACATAAACCGTCGACGCTTTCTCCTTCGCCTGCAACAAAAACAAAAAAAAAACCACAACCCGTGCACATTAGCATCGGCCTGTGTTGTCGCCCGTTTGTGTGTGTGTGTGTTCGAGCTGCTTTCGAAAAGGGAGGAGCGCCGCCCACTCACGTGTCGATTAGCATTTGTTCTGCGCTTAACTGCTGCTTAACTTTCACCCGGGGCATCGGGATACCGGATGCCGTGATTGTTTGCCGCAGTTGCACCGTATTCCACCCCAGGTTGCTGTTGATCGTCACTTTCCCCCAAACCGTGCCCCGGGGGGCCGTGATCGCTACCTGATGGCTTTATTTTTGTCTTTTGTGTTCGGTTGTGCCTTCTGTTTTGCTGCAAGAACGGCTGGCCTCCCTTTGGACCAGTTCCGAATTTCGTCCTTTTCACCTTGAAAGTCCGGCAATTGGGCATGTACATCCGTTACTGGTGTTGTGGGGAGGTACTGCCACTCCCCACGGATTCAAATAAGCTTCGCATTTTCTCTTCCACACCGTGAATTCGCATTTTATTATCAAATGTGTTCTATTGCCAATTCCGATTGGCTGTTCTTCCTACTCCGATTTCCAAGCATTGCATGTAATTTGAATGTCAGTGTGAGAGTGCGGCTCTTGAATTTTCTTTTTCACTTTACTGTTTGTTTGTGCGGGCGCGCGTGCGCCTTCCTTTCACAGGGCCGGTTGCGATCGCTGGGACCAAGGGCCCCCGATCCGCGCCGCATACCTACTTGTCAATCAATGAGTCACGCGGCACTTACATAACGGTAGCGGGCGCTGGAAACGGGAAAATACTGTACGGTATTGGGCCGGTACGTTCGCCCCGAAAACGGTCGGGGATGGGCGCAGCGGGGACTCAGAGCAAATGGGGGAAGGGCGTGAACTTAATGTGTGTGTTGTGTGTCCATAACACCCCCAGTGCATCCCAAGCGCGCGCACCCCGCACTCAAGATCATGATCGCGAACAATCGGTGTCACTCCAAAAACAGTCAACGTTAAATATAATGCCCCCCTACTCCGCCTCTATCGCGTAACGTGATGCCAAGGGACGCCTAGGCGTGTGTGTGTGCGGTAAAGGAAGCAGAGTGCGCAGGAGTGCGCTAATGTTATTTCGTTCGCGAGCCCCGTTACCGAAACGATTTGCATTGCGGGGCCTTTCGTTTCCGCCGCTCCCGTTGCCGGTTGCAGTGACGGTCTGGTGCACTCACACTTTGCGCCGAAAACACCCAAATGCAACTGGGGAGAATGGGGGTGGGGGGGATGAGATTTCGAATGCAGCCAGCCGTGGGGCGTGTGTCACGGCAGCACACGTCGAGCGCAATTCCCCGTTAGCTGCTGCGGCCCGATTGGCGATGGGAACGTGTTCCGCTTGGCACGGGACACGATCGCGCAAAGCGGTACTACACCAAACCGTTAGTGCCGATCGCTCATTCAGCAAAAAAGCAAAAGCATACACATACAACAACAACAACAAAAAAGGAAACGAAAAAAAAAGAGAAACGGATGAGGAACGCTACATTCAAGATCATGAGATACGCCCTCTCGATGCTGCCGCACAACGTATGCGAGAAGAAATCGATCAAATCCTTCCCTCTTACTGTGTTATCTGGTTGTAGTTGTGTATGTGCGTCTTCTGGACGAGCGGGGGGGGAGGGGAATCTATCGCAGCACTGGAAGGGTGCAGGATTGATGCACGGAACGGGGAGGAAGAAGCGATTCGACAGAAGGAATTACAATACATTTTGCATAAGGATGTAAATTAGCCACACTTATTCTAAATGATGATGATGTTAAGCTGCCACTCTTGATAGCACCACCGTTCCAATCTCTTCCCCTCATCCACCTCTCTCTCTCTCTCTCCCTTCTTTTCTCTCTTTTTCCGCTCTTCCCTGTCCAGCAGAGAGTTTGGGAGGCTCGCGCGCTTCGCTTTTCGTGATCTTCCATCCATCCTTTCCGCTTTGATCGATTCGCCAACCAAAACCCAAAACGGACCCACGGTAGGCACCGCCGCGGAGCCCTCGCGCATAAATTGAGCCACGATTATACAACGTTGATATTGAGCTAGGGCTAGCAAAGGCAAAACTCTAACCGAACGTGCATGCAGGAGCCGGACGCACCCAGAACAAACAGAAAAGGATATTGCAATCGCAGCACGGACGACGCCGGAGCAAGCGTTCGTCTAACGCAGTCGGGTTGGATGCTGTTCGGTTCGGTAGTGGCGTGGCGTACGATTTTAAAGTATTTTCGTTTACAAGAGATGATAGAGAGTTTACATGATATTCAGAATCTTGTTTATCGTTAGTTGGTTTTGTAAGTTCGTTTATAGTACCTCAACGTAGCGTGCTCAGTCCATTCCTATGGACCACTACTATGTTTGTTAATGATGTTTCAAATATTCTTCCCCCTGAAGGACATCTCTTGTATGCCGATGACATAAAGATGTTTCTTCCTGTCACCAGTATGGCTCTGACTGTGTGATCCTTCAGAATTTTGTTGCTGTTTTCCGTACATGGTGTAGTTGTAACTTTTTAGAACTATATCCTGATACATATTCTGATATGAATGTCCTGATATATGATTTCGTTTACGCGCTCTCGTAATCCGTTGACATTCAGCCATTGTTACGATTCGTGTGTAATCAATCGTGTTACTGTTGTAGGAAATCTAAGCATTCGGTTAGACTTAGGTTCATTGCTCGAGTACGAGTACGAAATTGGTATATGAAGACTATTAGTGTCATACGCAGAATGTGTCGAGATCTACGGGACGTTTATTGTCTTAAGGCTCTCTATTGTAGTCTGGTCCGTCCTATCCTTGAATATGCAAGTATTGTTTGGTGTCCTTCTCAGGCAGTGTGGATCTCCAAACTGGAACGCGTCCAACAATATTTTACGCGTGTATTAATTTTGGGCTTTTTTGGGGACACTGCCGTGTTATCTGGAACGAACATTCATTGCTGGTTTACTGTTGGACAACGAATCATGTCCGTACTTTTACCTAAACCTTTGATTCCTTTCCAATGAGCTAAAAATGTACGAATTCCGCACCTGTGACTATAGTCACTTTATAGTATATATAATGTGACAACTAACTGAAGTTAGTTTAGTGTTGCTAGGTTAGCTTAATGTTTAGGTTTAATCATCATTGTATAGCCAGTTCAGGCAAACAATTAAAAATAATGAATGAATGAATGAAACAATTAAAAAATATAAATAAAATGAAATGAAATATATGTTTTACCATTATTAACGCTGTAAATAAAAATAAAATACAAGCAGTATCATTTTTACCGTTAACTGCGGAGTACGTAGCAATTTATATGCACACATTGACTATTTGTCTATCGTCTCCATAAATGGCTCAGGATATGCTTTTGATTGATTACGATTTTTTAAGCCAAATTATAAGAATATCCATGTCTGTCCCTGCCCATCGCATATGATATGGTTTTGATGAGCTTTTGTTATTGCTACGTATCCACTTTTCGTTTATATTGCTCTTCTAAAGCCTTTTTATCTCCTATCTTTCTTCCTATCTCTTTTCTTATGTTATTTTTGTTGAGGAAATTTCTCATTTTATTATTGTTGTGCTTTCTTCTTTTTTTCTTGGTGTCAGGAACCTATACTCTAACACTAATCTATGAATTACTTTGACTTGAATTCAGTAGTAAGCTTTGTGTCGATACTATATAACACTATGAAGTAGAAGTCTATTCACAACTTCAATTAAAGGTCTACTTGCAATCTAGCAATATTCTTAGATTTCAAAGATTTAAGATTAAATATGCATTCCGCATGCATCGATTATTTCTAGATATTGACAAAAATCCCTTATTGAAATAATGTTCGTATTTGTAGGTAAGGTAGCATAGCGCAAGAGTTTTTTTTAGATCACTTTGAAGAGAAAATATGATGAAGAGAGCATTTTTATACACGTTTTTCTCAGTAGTTAAGATTTTCTCAGTTTTTTAGAGATAAAACGTTGGTTTCTTCTCGCTGTCGATCATGGTTTGGATAAATTTATCATTATTTTGGTGTACATGATGGCTTTTATCCTCCGTATCAGTATCAGTTCCCATCTAGACGTTCCCTCGGATGTGGAGATGACCGCTAATCCTGCTATTTACTACTAACAGCTTATTCATTTCAAACAAATCGATGATCCTGAAGAATTCTAGGAACTCGATTAAAAATCCTTTCCCTTATCCACTATCCTAAGACTATGTTCGTGACAGTCATTTACATATTCGACTAAACGTCATCGCTTCCAGACCTCTCATTGGGGGATGACGCCAGTGTGACCTTACAAGAGGCTACGGATTATGGAAACAACACTGATAAGCATTGGGCCGGTTCTGATTTCAGTATTCAGTATGTACCCTGTTATTTGTCTATTGATGAACACAAACCAGTCAGCTTGTACAAAAGGGGGTTTGTAGGCTAATGGAGGCCTGGCAAAACACCAAAAAGATGAATCAATAAGCCACAAAACAACAACACTCCAGAGGCAAAACAACAGATACTACACCAGTGATTACTGAATCACAGCATCCGGCCATTTCCTACGCACATCGGCCGCACAGTATCTTCTAAATTTGCATACAACACCATTGATAACTGCTGGGCAACGTGACATAACGACATGCCCAGCAACAGCGGCATCCAAGTACCCGGCAATATGGTGGCGGGGTTACTTAACAATGCAACCTAGTCGCACCGCACCACACCATACCAGCACCATGGCAAGCCAAGGTGCGGCAATAGTTGTACGCTAGATTCAAATACCAATCGCGACACACTGCCATTTGACCTTTCGTTTCGATGATGAACTCCGGCGGGACCGGTGGCGCACGACCGTAAGACCACCTCGGTCCACGTGGCACGTGTGCCGTGTCTGTGCTGCCTACTACTGTTTAATTTACAATTTAATTTTACATTTATCTAGAGCTTTGGCTATTCAATTGGCTTTAGCCAATTATATCACGTGTTGTATAATCGCACGCACCAAGGCTTATCAAACCGTTAAGCAATTAGAGTTTCGGGGGGAATTCTCGTTCGAATCTCAATGGGAATGTTTGTTTTGAGTTTCGTTTGATTGCAGCTATGGAGGAATTTGCAGAATATGAAGAAAAAAACAAAACTGCACATCCCACAATGCTTACCAAGAACATTCTACGAGGGGCACGGTCTCAACAGTCTGCACCGATACCGCTCTCCACCCTTCGCTCACTGGTGCGTTCCTCCTTTCCGGAAACACACGGCGCCACGCAAAAACATGTCTTCCGCAAACAATGCGCACATCGCACAACTTTCACGATCATGGATCGATCGTGCAGCGTCATCGCGCCTTGTCGAATGCGATCCCTACCATATCATCATCATCTGCAGCCCTCAGCCCCCTCCCTCCGACGATTGCTCCACTACCCGGCGAAGTAACTCATTCAGAAATCCTTGAATCCTTGATGAAGCCACAACAGGCGCAATTTAAATACATCAATGCAGCTGCGAAGTGGTCTGCGCACACGCGCGTACACTTCCTTCCGTTTTGTTTCGTCGGCTTTTTTTGTCACTCTCCCTCGCTCTCTCTCTCTCTGCTCTCGCTACTCCCTTCTGGCCTTATTAAGGTGCGTTAATATAAGGGGCCAGTAATTGTGCGTGGTAAGGCCTGCTGTTTACTGCGCAATCATGGTTGCATGGTGCACCGCTACCCTTGGAATACTAAAAAAAAAAGCAATGTGCCGCCTTATGAGGAAGTGTCACCCCTTTCCGTGCACACATGAAAATCGCGCCTGGCTGGGAGGGAGGGACACCGGGAAACGCGCCACCCGCTCGGACGCACTTGGCGCGTGCATGCGTACGTATGCATCCGGTCGGCGGCGCGCTTACCGTACGTACCGAGCGTGTGCTCAGCTGCGTTTGAATTTGAATTTAATCGGCCGCCGTTAGCAAGTAAATGGCTTCCACCCCACCCTGTTCCCCAGCAGCCCCTTCCCAGACGAGCCAGGGAATCAAACTAGGCTAGGCAGTCGAAAGCACCACTGCGGAAGTACGAGCGATGCTTCTAGAGGACAAGGACAAACACACATGTAACCCGGTTCTGCTGCTGCTGCTGCACCAAACAAAGTTCGCAAAGGGCTCCCAGAGGGGTTTGGGACGCGGAAAGGGTAGGAGAATGTATAGATACAAGTTCAAGTGTAATTTATGCAACCTAGACTCCGGCTCACTGGCTCACATCCGGTTCGAGTTAGCAACACCTAGGGCACAAAAATGTCCCAAAAAATCTGCCCCGTCTACAGACAGATTCTGAAAGAGAGAGTAGGGGGGGGGGGGGGGGTAGTGTCCGGGGCAAGGAGTGAAGCGAACGTTAGCGTTGCGCGGCGGGCTGCTTTACAAGTTTCAAAGTCAATGTATACGCACTTAAACTTTGCGCCGACTGCGTAAAGCGAGTTGCGTGCCGTATGGCTAATGCGCAGGATGGGGCGTCGTCATGCGTAACGCATGTCACTATGTCTTCCTCTTTTTTTTTTTCTTTGTTCTACCGAACAGTGGAACGTGGAAAAGAACGGTGGTGCCGATCTGCATTTAATTATGATTCATCCGCCGATAGCAACGCGAACGACGACTGGTTTTGGAGCCAGACTGCCAGAGCCCGAGCGAAGAGGTACGAAATAATTGCACGCACAGGGGCACACGCACTAATCGGCGCACACGCAGAACAGGCGAAGGGTGGGAAGCATGCACATAAAACGAACGGGGGGATTCGGGAGCGCAAAACATGCTCCAGAAACAAGCCGACCGGCGCAAAAAGGAAAGGATATCCAAAAACGGGACGAACAGCGGCGATTGTTGCTTGCTCATGTAAAATTTATCAAACATACCCACCACCACCACCACCAGCAACACCATCACCACTACATGGGGACATGGGAACAGGACAACACGTATGTCTAATTTCGGCCCGGCCCGGCGGAGCTCCCGGGAGAACCGTTACCAACACCAATGCCAGCGGATACGATTCGTCCTCTCTTCGTCCACCCTTTCTTCGACGTTCCGCGCCATCCCCTTCTTCTTCTTCGTCTTCTTCTTCTTCTTCGTCTTCTTCTTCTTCGCCTGCGCCCAAACTAAGCGCACACACACACACCACACACGCATTGATAAAAATTCAAATTATTCTCCCACTCTTCAGCATCAACCGCGCACACACACACACACACTCAATCGCGTATAAGTTACAGCAATAGCGGTCAGCATGCCGCAGCGAAAGGCCGGGGGATGGGAAGGGTGAATGTAGGTACGGTGCGGGGAGGAGTGTGGGTATGGGCCGGGACGGTGGTTCGGTGGGCTGTTTCGGGGCATGACATCTTCCGGACAGCCCGATTGCTTATTCATTCATCGGAACCGGGCTCTTGGCAATGGCATTGAATAAGGATAGATTCGTTCGTGATTCAGTATACAGCTCGCATAATCGTACAGCTGCTCGTTGCCGATGCCGAACGCGGGCCCGGCGGCGAAGCTCTGGCTGCGGCTCGCCCCGTCGCTGCGATCACTTCCGGCAGCGTGATCTAGCCAGAAGTTTTCCAGCGCCGGCGTCAGCTCCCGCTGCCAAAACTGGGTGTGTGTGTGTGTGTGTGTGTGTGTGTGTGCGGGTGCGTGTGTACGTGTGTACGTGTGTGTGTGTTCGAGAGGAACCGGAAAAAAGGAAACCCAACAGTGTGAAAGGAAAGGAAAGAAGAAAGGGAAGGTAAGGAAAGAGCTACACAATAATACGTAACGCGCCGGTGTTGCCTAAGACATTACGCCAGCAGGTCACATAACGAAACAAACACTCCAAAACCCAACCCACCCACCCACCCAACCCACCATTTACAAACCTTGGCCGTGTGTTCGATCTGATCGTGGCAGAGACGGTCGTTCCGCTGGTGGGCCCGTTTGGCGGCCGCGGCCAACTCCCGGCGCACCGTACCGCCGGCCCGCGGGTCCACCACTTGCCGGTAGTAGATGCGCATCAGCTCGAACCGCGCCACGTGATTGCGGTTGACGGCAAGGGCCTGCTCGACGCTGCCGAGCAGCGTCTCGATGCTGGCCCGCACCCGCCGTATCTGGGCGGTGTTGCGCGCCTCGATGTGGTTGATCAGGGTCAGCACCATACCCTCCAGGATGCGCACGGCCGTGTTGATGTTGATCGTCGAATCGTACGCGCTCAGCACGAAGTGGTCGCGCAGCAGCGCCAGCCAGTTGTCGGCCGCCACCCAGGCACCGTACCGGACGCACCACAGCCACAGGTTGGCAAAGAGCCGGGCGCTCGCAAACCCATCCCGCTGGGCCAGGAACGATTCGCGATTTTTGTAGTAAAAGTTCTCGCTCCGCCGATAGGTCTCGATGCAGCAGCTCGTGTCGAGCAGCACGTCGAGACAGATCGCGTAGTACCAGATGTGCCCCGTTGGGCTCGACTGTTGATGCACGATCAGTTGCTGCAGTGCCCAGAGCGTCTGTACCGTTTCGGCGATGCGCCGGTGGGAGAGCAGCAGCTCGCACAGGATCGGTATGATGTCCCATTCGGCCGACTGGTGCTGCAGCTTGTCGTTAATGTGCAGCACCACCTTGCCGAGCTCGATCGAGAGTATCTTCTTCGAGCGTAAGGTCCTGCGGAAATGATGCGAAGAGAAGCTCATAACTAGTGTATGATCAAATTTATTCAGATTCCGTGAATGAATCTGAATCTCGATTGCAAACATTCATGAATCTTCAAAGATTCGTGAATTTCGAAAGATTCGTGAATTTCAAAAGATTCGTGAATTTCAAAAGATTTGTGAATCTCAAAAGATTCATATACCTCGAAAAATTCACAAATCTCAAGGGATTCATACATCTCCAAAGATTCATAGACCTTGAGGTTCTCAGTATTCTTCTTTTTGGGAGTGACATCCTACGAGGTCATGCCAGCCTATACAGGCTTTCGAGACTTCTTGGCAAGTATCACGCAGCCGGATAGTTTGTTTTGGTACGGGGAGACGGTCCATGCGAGGCTTGAATCCACGACTGGCGTGGGATCGCACAAAGTCAGTATTTTAAAATTCTTACGTCTCTAAAGACTCATGAATCCCTGAAGATGCTTGAATTTTAATGGATTTATGACTCTAATAGATTTGTGAAGCTTTGAAGATTCATTTATCTATCGAGATTCGTGAATCCTTGGAGATTCATGAATCCTGGGCTATTCAGAGATTCATGAATCAATCTTTAGAGATTCATGAATCTTTGAAGAGTCGATTCGAGATCCGAATCACTCATCACTGATGATTCATATGAATGAATCTCAACGAAAGAATCATGAAACCCAACATTACTGGTAACTGTCCAAGGATAGGGGAAATAAAGGCTTTACTGGCAACGAAACAGCGCCGTATAGAAGCGAACCACCGCATCCAGATAGTCGGCATCGATTCGATGAACGTTTTCAGCCACAATCTCCAGCGAACGTTCCTGCATCCACGCGATACTTTCGGAGTAACCAACGTGGTACGCTTGGGGTGGAAAAAGTAAGTCTTCAAAATTACCGCAATTTTGGCAAACCAAACCACCACCTCTACCTGTGTGGAAAAAGTTGGCAAACGATTTCACCAGCACCGTGCTGCCCTTGCGATGGCGCAACGCATGCTTCAGGCCCCAGATGGCTGCCAGCGCCGCCCGGTCCCAGTCGCGCAGCTTCACGAACAGCTTGTGCATCCCGTTGAAGCAGCTAGCGATCTGGGACACGATCAAGCTGTAGAACAAACTCTTGCTGGAGCGGTTTTTTTCCTTGCCGGTAGGATTGAGGTACGATTTCACCTTCGCCAAGTAGTATTTGCTCTTTAGACGAACGAGCAAACTGAAAGAAAGCATCAAGAGTGTACAGAGACATCAAGGTAGGGATGATCACACGACCCAGCAACATTACCGTTGGCGTGGAAAATCCATCCCCAATGTACGAGCGGCACGGTAGTACAGCTCCAGGGCACGCTCAAACTGCTCCAAGGAGTACTTCCCACGCGCCTTCACCGTGTACAGACGGCCCCTGAGATACGTTACGAGCGCAATGTTTTCAACCGTATCAATACTCTGCAAAGCATAGCATTGTATGTGATTTCTGTTATCAAAACTAATCCACTGGGTGGAAGATGATGACCCATACCGCCATTAGCTTCTCCGCCTCCTCCAGGATGGCGATCGCTTTCGGGATGTTGGACAGCTTGATGCAGATGCGGGCCCATTCGATCATCGCCTCGACGCACTTCTCCAGCATGCCAGCCCCCCGGCTGTGCAGCACGATCTCGCTGAACATGTTGTACAGGATCATGCTGCAGGTGCAGTTGACGAAGCTGTACGCACCGTAGCTCAGGACCGGGGCACGGCGCGACGAGCTGCGGCGCCGCCGAAAGCAGTCAAAGATTATGGATTCTAAAACACATTTCAAGCATTATGAAGGACGTAGTGCGTTGGTGGAAAAATTGAAGAAAAAATAATAAGAGGACTTACGCTGGGAGGAGTACAACGAAAAACGCTGGAGAAAGAAAGAGAAAGCCCTTTAACGAATTAGCATTATTTAAATCTGGTTCGTGTAAGTCGTTCTTACGCTTGTGCTACTCTGGAACAGCATCTCATTGCCATCCCCGGAAGCTTCCGAGTTCCGACACCCAACCTGCACCTCGTACGTTTCTTCACTGCTGAGCAAATTCTTGAACGGCACCGCTCCGCACGAGTTGCATCTACAGTGTGAATGGAACATTGTTGTTGAAAATGATTTACAACGAGAAGATCTTCTCTAGCAAGTTACTAACTTTTTCGTTTCACTTTCAATAAACTCGAGCGCATTGCTGTGGTATTGCTTCTTCTGTTCCTCCGTCACCAGATTGTACACCGTGCTGTGGAACTCGCTGGAATTGAACTTGGAATATCCGCACACCGCGTACTTGGGAAGATCCTTGCAGGTTCCTAATCATCATTTAAATACCATCAGTTGCAACTGTTACTAACCTACTCTCTCTCTCTCTCTCTCTACACCTTCCCGCACTTACGATCAACTTCCAGCGCAATGCAGGCACATTCCCCACTCTCCAGCCAGCTGCTGTTCACGTTTTTCTGCGCCAACCGGAAGCCTTCGCTGAAGTCGCCGATTGCGCACGATAGGATTTGAAGGTCAAACAGTTTCTTCATTGCTGGCGGACGGGGGCAGACGGCCAAATTTAGCCAACACTTTCGGTAACCCATCCCCACGATCAGCAATTGAAATTGAGCTCCCCAGCAGAGTGGGTAGTTGTTCCTCGTCTACTGCATCTGCATGCAGCGTATGCTAGACGAATTGCAAACGAGCCAACGGATCCCTCTGTGTTGCCCTAAGCTGATCAATCTCCCCCCAAAAAAAAAAAAAAAAACTTCCCACACACACCAACCGCTACTTACCGATCGCCACCTCCCATTCACTCTCCGTCGCCATAGTGTACATGAGCGAGGCGCGCAAAAACTTCTGCCCCAAAAAGGCGGCACATTTGCATACGAGCTGCTCGAACGCGGACAGCGAATCGTACAGCATCAGATGGAACGCTTCCAGGTTGCGGGAGGTGTAGTAATCCTTCGTGTCGACCGGCCCGGCCAGGTACGCGACGTCCACGATCTTGTTGAACAGGGACGGCGTCTCCTCGCCCGGGTAGAGCAGCGGGTCGCCACTGTCGAACGACGACTCGAACAGCCGCCAGTCGGACAGGCTGGGCCGGAGCGTACTGCCCGACTTGATGCTGTCCCGGTGCAGGAAGGACGATTCGCAGAACACGTACCCGTCGGCCTGGGCCGCGCTGTAGCCCATGCGCTTGATGCGCAGGAGGCCGCTCTGGCGCAGGCACAGCAGGAACGTGTTGATCCAGCCCGGATTGCCGTTGCTGATCGTATGCAGCAGCCTGTGACGCAGCCGGGAAAGAAAACCCAGGAAACCAGGACGCATTAGTAACCCATGCTGATTTTGGTCGCGCAAACAGGCATGCGGAACCGTGTTATGTGGTTTGCGCCGTTGCGCTTACGCACATCTTGCGCACTATTACACAATGGCCACAACGTGGCGCCGCACTGTAACGGTACGCCCGTTTTGGTTTCCATGTTTTAATTCCCACGTGTTCGGGGGCCACTTATATCACAGTCAAACAACTAGATTGACCCGGCCCGGTTTGCACTGTTGAGCACATGGATTTGCAATTTCATTTCCCCTGCACCAGTTAGCTGTACCGGTCAGAATCTACCGCTATGTGCATGCAGAGCGGACTAGTATGGTAATGACCAAAAACGGTGCTTTGCCAAGTTCGATCACACTGGATCACGCAACAACGCAGGCCCGGGTACGCTTCAATCATACGCTACCGGCATCTGCCGGTATGGCTGCATTTGGTAATCGATTTCCCTATACTTTAGAAGCACAACACAGACACACACACACAGACACACGCACACTCGCTCTACGATGCATTTTTCAACTAGTTTTTCTAGCGCAAGCGTTATGTGAGGATACGATGGAGTAAGAGCATCCTTAGCCGCCCATAGATGGTGACGAAACAAGCGCGCCGTCGAGGCACAACACTCGCCGTCCCTTTGTTTTTCGTTCTAATGGCGTGCAAATCGATGCACTCACGTTCGCACTCAATAACTAACCTTCTTCCCACAGCCATCCACAATGCCCATGCTGGTCTCCCCCCATTCCCGCAAGCAAGCGAACGATTATAAAACATGCCAAACGTGTGCAGCCCGTTCCGAAGGGGCGTCACGTGCGGCGTGACCAGCAGCACATGGGCAGATTGCTGTTGATCCAGAAACACGATTCACAAATAAAAACAAACGCTATTTTTCAAACGCCTCCCTTACTCAACAGCGACCCCGGCCACCCTCTACATCGCCCTCCCCCCCCTCCCTTGTCATGCCGACACGTGACACCGCAGCGTCCCCATTCAGCAGCCCGAGCAGCCGATTCAGAACCAAGCGTTAGACGCCATCCTCTCCTCTACACCTACCTTTCCAGATCGAGCGGTATTGCATTGACGTTCAGAAACTGGCAGGCGACCGCCTTGTGCAGCAGCGTTTCGATCGGCGGCAGCTTTACCTGGCACACATGCGGGCTGTCCAGTACGCGCACGCGCACCGGGCTGAGCCGCTTCTGGTAGCCCACCGTCAGCACCGTAATGATCTGCGGCATTTCCCAGATCACGTCGAACAGGTCGAACGATTCGTCGTCCATAAACTCGGCGTCGTCGATAATCAGCACCCAAAGATTTTGGAACGTCTTATGATGTATGGGAAGGGGCAAACAGAAACAGAATTGATTTTTAAATGAGTGCGTACGCTGCTATGCGCCCAGCGGGTATGCAATGCGCTGCGCGTTACCTTTTGGCAGAGGAAGCGAAACAGTTCCTTGCGGGCGGCATCCTTTTCCGCTGGGCTAAGGGCGGCGGTCGCCGGCGTTTCGTTAAAGCTCGTGCCGAGGATTTCGTTCAGCAGCGACACGTGCTGCTCCAGCCGATGCTCGCGCAGGTACAGCTTCATGCGGTTTTGCCGTGTCGCGGTCGTGATCGTTTCGGTAAATCCGAGCGGCCGCGAAATGCAAAGGCTTACCGCGGAAAATGGTTTCTGTAGAATGGAAAAAAATGAGGAAAGCTTTAACTTAATTACAAAAAAATAAAATAATACACCCAAGCATACCTTGGAGTCTTTAAGGCTAAGCGAAAAGCATAGCGAGCTGATGTGTTTGTTACGTAGCGCGATGTAGAAGAACTCGTTGATGAGCCTCGTTTTGCCCATCTGCCCTTCGCCCCGTATCAGAAGGCAGTTTTGAATCCACTGATCCGCTGGGAAGTCTGCGCGAGTGCACTGTACCGTCTGTTGGGCGATCACCAGCCCATCTTCAATCATTTCCTGAAAGATTTCTATAAACTGATCCCGATCGACCAGCGGATAGTTGTATACCATCGGTTTTAGAAGCTCGCGTTCCCTGCACAAGTAAGATCATATTAACTAAAATACTTTCCTCGTAACTTACGCAACCTACGCAATAAACTCCCGGAACTCGTAGATTGGGCCCACGTTGTGCAAACCCTTCAGCTGGATGGCGTCCTGCAGCGTAAAGTGGGCCGGATCCAGCTTGCTCATCATAAACGTACTCTTGTCGCACGTCACCTTGTGCGGGTAGGCCATCATCAGCCGGGCCGCCTTGTTCACGTCCACCCCGATCGCGGAATACTCGCGCCGCACCGTGTGGCCAACGATGCCGCAGTACGCGATGCCGGTCGTGATGCCGATCGAGGACGAAATGATGGAAGGATTTTTCGCGTACGTTTCCTGTATTTCGCACGCACAGTGCAGCGCGATCTGGCTGTCCATCTCGTGCTTCAGCCCGCGCAGCCCGAAGATGATCAGAAACATTACGTCCTTGTCGAAGAGGGACAGCTTGTTCACGATCCCTTCGTAGTTGTCGACAATTCTGAAGGTGAATAAAGAGCCATTTAATTCCGTTTTAAATCACAACACTAGCTCTTCTTTCCTACTTGCAAACGGTGGTAAAAATGGAATCAATTTCCTTGATCATCTCAACGACATCGCGCGGCTTCAGGACGATGTTCAGAAACACCGTCACGATTTGACGCATCTCGGTCAGCAGCTCCAGCGGTTCGTTGTTTTCGACCGCATTCAGCACGGGCTTGATCAGGAACTTTTGCAGCGAGGACGACACAACGTGTGGCGTTACGTACTTGAGCCGTGGACGAACTGAAGTTGAAAAACGTAGATGATTACTATTTTGCTCGAAACATACAAGATGAATGCTTACTGGCAAGCATTTCACTGTCAATTTTGATTGAATCGTCCTGCTCCATAGGATCTTCATCTTCCTGATCGTCCCAGTAGGACGATTCGCTGAAATTTAGCCGCTTCGCCGACCGCCAATAGCTGGTGAACCCTTTGATCTTCAGGTGCAGCTTGTCCGCACACGACTCCCAAACGTACTCGTTGTCGTGTATGTAGCTCCATGCTGTGGATAGACAATATTATTTCTTCTATGCATGCTCCAAACATCTTATTATTCCATACCATAGTACGTCACGATGATATCTCCGGCCAGTGCGATTCGTTCGGCCATCTTCACTTTCCACACCGGCTGCCCAGCGACCACGTAATGGGAGAAGGCTTGAGTTCCCACCAGCGAAAAGTGTACCTCCCCGGCGGAAATAGCGATCTTGATGCGTAACGTTACCCCAACGTCCGTCTTGTAGCGCCCGTAGGAAAGCTGAATGATGATAGCCGTATCAATCGCCCGATGGATAGCGTCCGGCAGCGAGACGGAGGAGTTTGCTGTGAACAGTACCAGGATGGCATCGCCGGAAAATTTGAGGATGTCTCCGCCGTGGCCCAATATTTCATGCACTATCCCACCGAGGTACGTGTTGAGCACTTGGGAAAGCTTAGACGCTCCGCCGTTTTCGGGATTGTTGTACAGCTCGGACAGATCGGTGAACCCTAGTGAAACAATGAAAAAGATGTAAAATTTTGTGAATTTTGAATCATAATTAAACAAATCAAATCATCCACTTCGGATATATAAGTTATCGTATACATTCGTTCTACATCACACATGTTCTACTACTCTAACGCGCGCTCATTGTGTCGCGTCGACCTATGACGAGCACGACGCTGCTAGAGCACTGCCTAAGCGATCTAGCTAAGAACCAATAATTTGCTAGTGTTAGTGCAATCAAGCAATGATTTGCGCAAAAAAAACAAAGCCTATTTTCCATGTAATTCAGATTTGGCTGGTAAAGCAGAAACCTCATCTTGCCAGTATTAATTAGTTATCTATAGATCATGAGATCGGTCCAAATCAATTTGCATAATATTATAGTACTTTTATCAATAGCTGGAACAAATCAATCTGCCTAACCGAGTCTGTCAGTGTGTTGGTTTGAGGCCAGTTTGATATTTATGTTAGATGGAATGTAAAGTTACCTCATAGAAAAATAATTTAAACAATTTAAAAATAATTTATCCATTTCAAATAAATTATATTATTCAATAATATTTGATTTTTTTAAATACGATTAGTTTGTGTTTTTAGTAAAATATACGAAACTAAATATAATTTAAAAAAAACACTTAATATTCAAGCAGCATCTATTTAAAAAGCTGATTGAAAGTATTCCTGATTATTTTTAGTCAAATATTTTGATACAAAGTTTTATTTAATGTCAGTCATGAGATTTTGCACAACCACCTCGTCCAATTTAAGCATTTGTTATGTCCTTACGAGGCATTTTTTACTCTCGCAATCTTTTGCTATTTTTATATTTTTTTTTATATTTTGGTCTCTAAAATTACGTCTTACAAAATTGGTTTCAAAAAACCTAATGTAATTTTTGTGAAATTAATACATTTCATTTGTTTCACTAAATAAATTTTAAAACATTATTAGCCAGTTATGGCGTTTTAATACACCTTTTTTATGTACCAAAGTGTTAACATTCAATGGTAAATGTTTTACGTAAGGTGCAAAACCGTAATGCCATGAACAGCAACTTTACGATCAACCCACAAACGGTTTTCTAATACCGGCGAACGCATACGCATGCACGGGCCGCGTCATTTATAAGTTCGCCGCTGGAGAGGCAGGTACGGGAACTTGCTGTTTTCGCGGTTCTTTTCTCTCCCTTCCCGTTTCCAGTGTCGGGTACAATCATCGAGAACGGGTAATCTTTCCGTCATTCTGCTATTAGGTAAGTGGGGGGTTTTAACTTACTTTTTTAATTTCCTTTAAGCTCTAAACAAACGAAAATAACACAGAACAAGAAATCGATGAAATGCACGTCTTTACACACTTGTTAAGTATTCTGCAAACAACATTCTCGTTGTCAAGGCCACCATACCGTTGCCAAGGCAAATTCTCCAAAACCTGCAAGAAAATCCCGCCAATGGGTTTTTTGTTTAGATTCTTGACAACCTAGCCCCTCACTAAGTGCGGCCAAATGCTGCATCATGGTCGAAATTAAATCATTTTCAGTGGCGAGCAATTTTTCCACCATTATGTTCTCGGGTACCCCATTAGCTACACGAAACAACTTTATTATTGTGTTCATCTCAATTGCATAAGGATAAAAAAAATGCTTCAAACGGTGTTGCATGTTTCGTGCAGCGCGCTATCGGGCAATGTGTCAGCATGATCTCGCGTACAATCAGCGCACCCGCTCATCATCTATCGCCTTATCTTAGTACCTTAGCGCACTCTGAGCCTCATACGCGCTAGCTTATCGGCTTGTCTTATCCACCCCACAAAGGTCAAAGGGGGAGAGTAGGTGAATGTGTGCGGTTGCCTTTTCGTACTAATTCGTTCGCGTTGCTTCTCATATTTACAGGTTTCTCCTTTTCAAGATGGGCTTTATGTTGAGAGTTTTGTTCGTGGGGATTTCGCTGGCCACCGCCGTGGTCTTCAAGCAGTATCGCAACCTTACTGCACCGATGCCTGTCCCCGATCTGAACATGAACCAGTACTGGGGCCCGGGAGATGTGAAACAGTACAAGGAGGACGCGAGCATTAAACCATTCAAGGTGTCGTACGATGCGGCAGTGATCGAGAAGCTGCGCGGCAAGTTGACGGACGTGCCCAAGCTAACGCCACCGCTCGACGGGGTTGCCTTTGAGTATGGGTTCAACACGAACCGGCTGCAGGACATCCTCAAGTACTGGCGCACCACGTACCTGGACAAATGGAGCGAGCGGGAGAAGTTCCTCAACAAGTTCCCCCACTTCCAGACGCAGATCCAGGGCCTCAACATTCACTACATTCACGTGAAGCCGAAGGTGCCGGCCGGTACGAAGATTCTGCCGCTGCTGCTACTGCACGGGTGGCCCGGATCGGTGCGCGAGTTTTACGACATCATCCCCCTGCTGACGACCAGCTCGAAGGATAAGGACTTTGTGTTCGAAGTGATTGTACCGAGCCTGCCCGGATACGGCTGGTCGCAAGGCAGCGCCAAGAAGGGCCTGAGCCCGTCGGAGGTGGCGATCGTGATGAAAAATCTGATGAGCCGCGTCGGCTTCGAACAGTTCTACATCCAGGGCGGTGACTGGGGATCGCTGATCGGGAACTACATTGCCACCTACTTCCAGAGCAACGTGCTGGGTAATGGGAAACACGCTCTCCTCTTTCGGTAAATGGCGAGCATTCTGATTAATTGCTCGTTTGCTTATTGCAGGTGTTCATCTCAACATGTGCTCCATCATGACGCCACTGTCCTACCCGAAGATGTTCCTTGCCGCCCTAAAGCCCTCGCTGTTTATCGATGAGCAGTATACCGATTTCTATTTCCCATTGAGCGCTAAGTTCGCTAACATCATCGAGGAAACGGGCTACATGCACATACAGTCCACGAAACCGGACACGATCGGTACGGTGCTGCAGGGTAATCCGGTCGGCCTGGCCGCCTACATACTGGAGAAGTTCTCCACCTGGACCAATCCAGCCTATCGCAATCTGCCGGACGGAGGGCTCGAGAAATACTTCAGCCTCGACGCTCTGCTAGACAACGTGATGATCTACTATTTGACCGATAGCATTACCACGTCCCAGCGAATCTACGCCGAGGCGTTCGCATCGGACGAGCTGAAGAAGGAGATCGATCGCATCCCGACTGCAGTGCCGGCTGCCTGTGCCAAGTTCCGGCACGAGCTGTTCCAGCAGATCGATTGGGTGCTGAAGGATCACTTTACCAATCTGGTTCAGAGCAACCATTTCGATGATGGAGGTCACTTTGCGGCCATGCAGCTGCCCGAGGTGCTGTACAAAGATTTCGTGGCGTTCATTGCCTCGATTCAGAAGTGAGAACAGAGCATTGAAAGCATAAAATGCTGCAAAAACTAACAGGTAGAGGGAAGGATGCTGATTGGTGTGTTAGAATTTTGTATTAAAAAACTCCGCCCTGCAGGTCTATCGAAGTGGAACAACGCGTTTTGTTACGTGAATAAACATGAACACGATAAATGGTTAAAAGAGTGTTTAGTTCTGCTTTGACTCTGCGCGCTGATAAATAATTTCTTATCAGTCAAGTACAAACAACTTGCATTTTGTAACCTGGACAAAGGTTATACACGTGCTCCAAATCGGATTGAATAAGTGAGGAACGAAGCAGCTGCAATGTATCGTAAATAGAGCATGGGATTCGGTTATCTTTTTCTTTGTTGGAGAATAGGAGAAAAGGTATGAATAGTACATCACGTTTTATAACGTGAACTAAATTCCGCTCCAGCAAGATTGAACCAACCGTGCCAACCAATGCCTCCCATAGTTAGTTCACCCAGGTTCAATTAACTGTGTCTCAACATCTCTTTCTCGCTCTCGCGCTTATCTCCCAACAAGCCTGAACGATGACGCTGCACTATCGGTGCCTTGCATGGTAGTGCGTAAATGAAGCGTCACCGGCACAGACACACCCCAACACAAACCGGCATGGATCGCACAGACCAGTCAAATCTGGGGAGCGATGGGACTCGGGACACAGTTTCTTTGCCTGTTTGTAGGATGTGTCAGTTTGGCGGGGTATTCCTACTATCGGGAATTGACTACCCCTCTGCCTGTTCCAACGCTCCAGCTGGATGAATATTGGGGACCGGGAGATGGAGCATCCTACCAAGAGGACACCTCTATACGATCGTTCAATATTTCCGTCGACACTCGAACGATCCAGAAGCTCCTACAACAACTAAAGGATCTACCTCATCTAGCACAACCACTCGAAAATGCCGACAGTTTCGAGTACGGATTCAACAGTAATCGTTTTCGCGAAATTGTACATTTCTGGCGCGAACGGTACCTCCCGAAATGGGCCACCGAACGTGAACCGTATCTGAATCGCTATCCACATTACAAGACTCAAATTCAAGGTCTGGACATACATTACATCCATGTACGTCCGGATGCTGTGAAGAGAACGGTACTTCCGCTACTGCTGCTTCACGGTTGGCCTGGATCGGTACGAGAGTTCTACGACATCATTCCACTGCTTACTGAACCATCCACCGAGCGTGAGTTTACATTCGAAGTGATCGTACCAAGCTTGCCGGGTTTCGGATGGTCTCAGGGCAGTGCGAAGGTGGGTTTCGGAGGTCAAAAGATGGCCGTCATCATGAGGAACCTGATGGAACGGATCGGTCACAAGCGGTTCTTTGTGCATGGGGGCGACTGGGGAGCACTGATCACGGACATGATGGGGACATACTTTCCGGATAGTGTTATGGGTGAGATTGCAGGCAAATAGCGTTAAGGCCCATTAAGCAACTAATAACCTCTTCTACTTCCATTTCAGGTATCCATCAGTCTGGCTGCGGTGTGATAGGAACTCTCGCCACTTGGAAAACGATGATCGCAAGCGTTGCTCCTTCATTATTTGTGGAAAAGCGACACGTTCCTTACTACTTCCCACTCGGATCGTACTTTAGGGAAATTCTTCTCGAGTCCGGTTACATGCACCTGCAGGCAACGAAACCGGACACGATCAGAACCGCACTGCTCGGTAACCCAGTCGGACTCGCCGCTTACATTCTCGAAAAGTTTTCCACCCAAACCGACCGAGCGTTTCGCAAGCTGCCCGACGGTGGTCTTGAACGAGCGTTCAGTCTCGACGCCCTGCTAGACAACTTGATGATCTACTATCTGACCGACAGTATCACTACCTCGCAAAGACTGTATGCGGAAGCGTTCAGCAAGCGGGAACTGTTTGCCGGTGAGTTGGAACGAATTCCCAACCTGGTACCGGCGGCATGTGCTAAGTTTAGGCACGATGTGCTACAAACGATCGATTGGGCCTTGCGGGGACACTATCACAACTTGGTGCAGAGCAACCATTTCGAGGATGGGGGACACTTTTCCGTAATGCAGGTACCGGAGGTTGTATACCGAGATATATTGGAATTTGTAGAAAAAGTGTTTAAAGGTTAGCAAGTAAAGAGCTTTTATAGTGTGTTTGATAAAAAATACAAATAAATTTGTAAAATTTTAATGAGCTTACCTGGTCACAAATTAGAGCCGAAACTGTATACATCTTATTTGGGAAACCCCTCACTAACACTGTACCACGCAATCTAATGCATGCTGATAACACGATGTTTTTATCAAAAATCCCAATTCCGACCCGAAACAGTTCATTGAGCTATATCGGTCGCTTCTTTACCACCTCAGTAGCATTTCGGATCGCTTCCCGATAGCAGCGATGGGGAAAGTAGCACGAATCGGCCTAGTTCTGCTCGGTATTTTTATCGCACTCGGTTACAAGGCGTACGAGCAACTCTCCGTAACGCCACGTCTACCGAACAATATAGAGTTTTTCGAATACTGGGGTCCCGAAGGAGGAGACCCGTACGGGGACAGTTTGGAGATCGTTCCGTTTAATGTTTCCTACCCGCCGGAAGTGATTGAACGGTTGCGCAAACAGCTGCACGATGCACCATCGCTTACTGCCCCGCTGGAGGACACCGCTTTCCAGTACGGATTCAATAGTGAGCGTTTGAAAGAAATTATCCACTACTGGCGAACGGATTATTTGGATCGCTGGGATGAGCGGCAAGCATACCTGAACCGATTCACTCACTTTAAAACCAAGATACAAGGTTTGGATATTCACTTTATACGTGATAGGTTGGAATCGGTTCGCAATCCGAAGCGTATCGTGCCGCTGCTATTGCTACACGGTTGGCCCGGGTCGGTTCGGGAGTTCTACGATATTATTCCAATGCTGAGCAATCGGACGAGTGATAAGGAGTATGTGTTTGATGTGATTGTGCCGAGTCTGCCCGGGTACGGTTGGTCTGAGGGTTCCTCGAAACCGGGCCTAAGTACGTCCAAGGTAGCGGTCATTATGAAAAATCTAATGGCACGCCTAGGGTACAGAAGCTTCTACATTCAGGGTGGTGATTGGGGGGCGATTATTGGGAATTTGATGGCCATTCTTTTCGAGAAGGACATTTTGGGTACGTTACATTTTTGTTTAATTTGAGTTTGGAGTTAGTGTTACAATAATTCTCTTTTGCAGGAGTTCATCTCAACATGTGCATGGGAAGCGGGAGCCCTCTCACCATGGGAAAAATGGTCCTCTCCAGCTTAGCTCCGAGCTATTTCATTGAGAAACAGCACATCGACTTTTATCATCCAACGTGGCCAAAGATTGTGGAGCTGATTCTTGAGGGAGGCTACCTACACCTGCAAGCTACCAAACCCGATACCATCGGTACGGCCCTGCAAAACAATCCCATAGGACTGGCGGCTTACATTCTGGAGAAGTTTTCCACCTGGACCAATCCAGCCAATCGCAACCTGCAAGATGGCGGCCTTGAGCAACACTACTCACTGGACGCGCTGCTGGACAACGTGATGATTTACTACCTGACCGACAGCATCACCACATCGCAACGACTGTACGCGGAATCGTTCAGCGCGGACGAGCTTGGCAAGGCGTACGAAAACATTCCCACCAATGTCCCGGCAGCGTGTGCCAAATTTCGGCATGAGCTGTTCCAATATCCCGACTGGATACTGAAGGAACATTTTACGAATTTAATGCAAAGCAATCACTACAACGATGGCGGTCACTTTGCCGCCATGCAACTGCCCGAGGTGCTTTACAAGGATATTGTCCAGTTTGTGAATCGGCTGTATGTGCGCTAGAGCGCGAACGGATGTGATCGGTGGAATAAAAACAAACACAAAAACACAAAGCAGTGTCGCTTACCGGAAACGTCGAGAAACATGACGGCGGTCATGAATTTGGTGGTTTTGTAATCATCCGGGCTGTGCAGCACTTCGTCCGGTACCATCGAGCTGATGACTTTGGTTTTGAACTCCAGGTGCGATTTGTTCAGCTTGCCGATGATGTTCTCGTACAGATTGGAGGGCATCTGGTTCCATAGGAACTGGTACAGGAAGCTGAACCGTTCTGGGAGATATTTTTTCAGGTTTTTCTTCTGCAAATTGAAGGAGTTTGGTGAATGTAAAAGTGGTTTTACAAGAGAACGTGCAAGAACGGTTCCGTTACCCCTTTCAATCGATTTCGACATCGTGTAATGATGAGCTCTTTATCTACCGCTTTTTTCAACCGGGTCGACCCGACATCCACGATGGACGATGGCACTGAAAAGAGGGAATGATTTAGATCTACAGAATTTGGTGTTTTAAGAAGAGAAAATAATTAACTTACTTAATTCCAGCATTGTGGGGCAGGAAATGCGATGTAGATGCCTCGGAAAATGGAAGGAAAATGTGAACTTATAAGCTAACTAGATCGGGTATTTGGTTTTTAGAACTCAAACTTCTAGAACTCGTTTTAGTACAAGCAGTTTTTTTCAACTTTCGAATTATTTTCACAATTTTGTAATTGTAATATGTTTTAAAAATGAACACAATCAAGAAAACACAAATACGCACATCAAACACAACAAATAAATTGCAAAAACGGAAAAATTCAAATATTGTTTTGCTTTTTTATAGCATCTCCACCACGACGTGCCATAAAAACGGCAGCTGTCAAAGTCAGGCTTCCCCTGTCAAGCTGTCACGGTGAAAAGTGACGCCGGGCATTGTTTGCGTTTGTTGTGCTTTGCCGCAATATTTTCGTGCATTTTCAGTGAAAAATTAGATTAATTTAAAGCGCTTCCGCCTGCAAACCGGCAAAGCAACGATGAGCGGTAGCGGCATGCTGTACGGGGGCGATGAAATCGGTGCGCTCGTGTTCGATCCGGGCCACCATTCGCTGCGGGTAGGGTACGCACAGGATGACACACCGAAAGCCGACATCCCGTCCGTGGTCGGCGTTGGTCCGGCAGATCCGGTAATGAATTCGGATCTGGAGACGAAAGCGGACAACAACATTGGCAGCAGTATGTAACGGAAGGGTTATTGGAATGGATTCGGTTTATTGAAAAATACTTTCCTTTTTTTAGCGAACAAGTACTACGTAGACACAACGCACATCAATGTCGCACGCCCAAACATGGAAATTCAGTCGTACATGAAGGATGGCATGATTGAGAACTGGGATCTGTTCGAAAAGGTCATTGACTACGTGTATGCGAAGGTAAGTGTTCGTCATTTCACGACTATAAGCGTCACGGAATAATTACCGCCTGTTTTCCTTTGGCCACAGGTTGTACAGTCGGACTCGATGTACCATCCGGTGCTGTTTTCCGAATCGGCCTGGAACGTGCGTAACAATCGCGAACGACTGACCGAGCTCATGCTTGAAAAGTACAATGTCCCGGCATTCTTCCTCGTTAAAAATGCCGTTTTGGCCGCGTTTGCCAACGGGCGCGCAACGGCACTGGTGGTGGACAGCGGTGCAACACATACCTCAGCCGTCCCCGTTCATGTAAGCTTTCATTCGCCAAGAGTTTTTTGTCGGTATAACAATGAATCATTTCAATGTTTCCCCCTGTAGGAAGGCTACGTCCTCAGCCAGGCGGTAGTAAAATCACCGCTCGGCGGTGATTACCTTTCCCTGCAGTGTCGCCATTATCTCGAAGGACAAAACATTGACCTCACGCCAACGTACGCGATCGCTTCGAAGGACGTGATAAAGGAGCGCGATACGGCCCGGTTCACGCCGAAGGAGCTGCCGGAAAAGCTGACCGCCTCCTGGCAGCAGTACATGCTGAAAGGGCTGCTGCAGGACTTCCAGATGTCGGCCGTGCAGGTGCTGGAAACGCCGTACGATGAGCGTACGGCCGCCGCAATCCCGGCCGTACACTACGAGTTCCCGAACGGGTACCATCAGGACTTTGGTCCGGAGCGGTTCAAGCTGGCGGAGAGCCTGTTCGATCACAACATGCTCGGGGCGGGCCAGCTAGCATCGGCCAGCGTGGGCATGTGCGATGCGGACGTTCGCCTGTCGCTGTACGGTTCGGTGGTGGTGACGGGCGGCAACTCGCTGCTGCCCGGGTTTGCCGAACGGCTTAACCGGGACCTGCAGCACCGGGCGCCGTCGAACACGCGGTTAAAGATGATCTCGGCGAACGGGTCGGTCGAGCGGAGGTTCGGCGCGTGGATCGGTGGCTCGATTCTGGGCAGCATCGGCACATTCCAGCAGATGTGGATCTCCTCGCAGGAGTACGAAGAGTCGGGCAAAAGTCAGGTGGAGCGGAAGTGTCCCTAGAACGTGCAAACGTGCAAGGAACGTGCACGGTGTGTTGAATGAGTGTGCGTGCGTCCCCGGTTCAGTGTGCGTAGTGTGTACTTTCATGCATTTGTGTGTTTTTTTAAAAGAACCTCCATATTGTGTAATCCACTTACTTTTAGCTCCCTCGATGTGACAAGAAGCGGCAGGTTGTGAGAGAAATAATAACAAACTGCATTCATATTGCAAAAGCACATGACCTCGAGCGCGTTACTTGTTTCCTTGTTGGGAGTTGGTTAGTCGTTAGTCCTTCCGTGCTTAACCCCTAGCGTGACCCCTACTAATGGAGGTTTACGGTACCAGGCTGGTGTTCGCAGTAAGAGAAGTATACAAAATAATACACCACATTCCTTAAATAGCAGAGATAGAGAGCAATCGGCTTTTTTTTTTGCTAAAGCCAGCCAGCAAACGGTTTTGATGAAGCAGGCCGATAATCTCTTGGTCCCACACGAGTGCTGCTCTCTCGTTCGTACGTCCTCACCTAATCTCACTCCACTTCAAGTCGATGTGGTGGTGGCTTGCGGGGAAGACGACCCCATCGAACGACTTTACTGCGCATTTTCAAGCCGGTGGGAAGCCTATCGATCCGTCATCGCTGGACTAAATTGTTTGCATTTTACACCCGGCACTTTAATGAAAGCGTATCATCTTGAGGCGATCGATTGAAAGATACACTCCAGTAGGGGGAGAAGTGGGTTATATACGGGGGTGATCGACGGAGTAGACTCTCCGATCGAACCCATGGACTGTGTGCAAATTATAGAATGGAACGATCGCGCTCGATCCTCGAACCGGTTGATGGCGGTTTATCGACGTGTAATCTTCGTTCCCACTTCACCACGGATCGGTGCCACGAAGGTTGATGTATTGTACAAACTAATGCCGATCCCGAGGAGCGATAGTGGCTGTATGCATCATGATCATTTATTCCCGCACATGTGCCACTAATGGTGCGGTGTGGATCGATTTGCGTTTTACGTACTTTCCGCAAGATTCCGCCACGACAGGAAGGGAATTTGCACTTTGAAGTTGTAGGTGGGTACGTATTTTAGGTGTTTGGGGGGTGGAACTTTAAATAGTGAGTTTGTTGTTTGAGTTAAGAAGTGTTAATATCGAAACACAAACGACGACGACACGTGTCACGTGGCTTTGGTGAGGGAAAACAGCTACTTCTGGAACTGGTTCAGTTCGGTACCTCTGGTAATGGAAACTCTGGTAATTTTCCATTCTTATGCCAGGGGTATCCGATTTTCGTTAACCATTTCGTAACGAGTTTTGGAAACTTTCCATAATGCTCTCATGCTGCAACCCGAATCCCGTGGTCAAAGAACGGTTAAGGGCCAGGTAGTTTATCGTCTGACGAGTTCAGATAACAGCTGCTTATATAGAAGGGTAGATTTCCAATTGTTTGTTTCCTTTTCTTCTCTTTTTCTCCTGAGAAAGGGACAAGGAAAGAGAGCTAAGATAAGGTCATTTTTTCTTATTGGTATACTTATTGATGCTATCCACTGGAATTTTCCATCGTCTATTCTTTCGAGTGAGTCTTTTCCGCAATTTTAGAGTTCTTAATGCCTTGAAGAATCCTTTTCATAGGGGGATAACGTGCGCAGGTACAAAATAGAGAAAAGGAGAAAGAGAAAATAGGATAGAAACATAAAAGCGATGACAAAAACAGGATCCAAACACTGAAGGGAACATAATTTCGTACATTCCTTTTTTGAAGAAGTTTGATTTTGAATTGAATATTTGTCCTTCAATTTTGCATTGGTGCTTTTAGTGATATTTTACTTTCAATTTTTATTGCAGATATTTCTACAGAAAGTTTGAATCACTTTCCACATTCTATAGCGAAATACGTATTGTTTTGAATGATTCGTTTTGTAATAGATTAATTTATGTTACAATTTTCATCAATTTATGTCCTGATTAATAAGGCACTTATGCGCTATGGTTTTAAAGCGCTTGGTAAAATCTAGAACATTGACGGTAAATTGGCCGAATAAATGAAAGAAAAAACAAAATCGCTATGGTTTTCCCAGTGTGTCCTATCCTGACTGTTCATCACTGTGTTCTTTTGTCTTTCTTTGTTTCGGCATTTGTTTGTCTTCTCTCTCGTTCGCTCCACTGTGAGTGGCATACTTCAACGCACACTACCAAATGCTCCACGGTCACTACAGTGTCTGGAGCACAATCTCGGACAGTGTTATTTACTATGTGAAAAAAGGTACACTAAAACCATTCATTTAATTGTTATAAATTTAAGCATTTACAAAATGTCACAAATGGTTTTTTTTCTTATTTTGATTTAATTAAACTATAAGAATAACATAAATAAACATTTCGTTCTCTGTACCAAGTGCAATGCGGCACACTGTAGTCAGCTCGTATCGCTGTGTGTATGAGTGAGCAAAGCATTGCGACAGGGGTTTTTTGTTGTTTTCGGTGCCGCGCGCCCTTCCGAAGTATAAATCAACCCATCCGGCTGCACTGGAGCAAGCTTTTTCATTCCAGTTCTGCCCTCGCTTCGGTGCGGATCATCACAACACAGAGGCTCTAAAAAGTACGCAGGAAAGTTTAAAGTACGAACAAAATAATTAAAAGGCAGGTTTATTGAACATACGCAAACACACACAGCGATTGGCTACAACACCGTCTTGTTAATACGGAGTGTGTGATTCCAGTGAAAAAGGAACAGAAAGGTGGGTTGTTTTGTTCGTTTTGGTGCGTTTTTGATGATGATGGTGTGGTGTAAATTTAATTAAAAGTTGTGTCCTTAGCTGCATTCGGTGGTACTACTAGCGCTTTGGTAGGAGAACGGAGAGGCCCAAAAACAAAACCCTTTTGCGTGTGTGGGTGTGTGTTTTTATGGGGTTGTTGTTTTTCTTTCTTTCTTTTTTTTTTAATGTCCACTCCCGTGCGTTGAATCAGAAAACTCTGTCGAAAGTCATCAAAATCCAACATGAAAAAGGGTGTTTTCCAACTGCGTTCCAGTAGCAAAACTCCACCCCCGGCCTGTGAGTGTTGATGGTGCATGGGTGGGTGTAATGCTTGGCTTATCTCATTCGGAAGGAAAGTGAAATTATTGCATATTTGTGCGCCAAGGCTGTGATGCATGCAAACCGGGGCAAAAGAGAAGATCCCATTTCTTCCGACAGTTGAAGAGTGCGTCGAGTATGGTAAAACACACACACACATAGATCGGCCCTACGGCATCCATCATGATCATTGCCGTAGTAGGCCGTGTGCCAAAAATAGCTCATAAAAGAGATAATAAATGTGTCGACGCATGGTGGTGGTGACGGTGATGGTGTGGCGGTGGTGCCTATCAGCATTTGGCATTAGAACCAAAAAACTTTGTGTTGTGTGAGTTTCAGTGTGGCTGTGTTGTTGGGTTGCAATCTTTTTTTCTCTCTTTTCTTTATGGCTTTCGGGTGGGTAAAAACAATTACGCATTTGTGAGTTCGTGTGTGTGTATTCCACCGAGCAACATAATGTGCTCTGTATGGAAGGGCAAATAAATCCATAATGAAATGAATGAAGTGATAAATACCGGTCCGGAGATAAACACAGCCAGTCGGATAGAGGAGACGCAAAATGGCATGAAGGGGGAAAGAGAGGACAAGCTTTTGTTTTGATTCGCTTGGCATGTTCTCCCTTCCATTCGCGCGCTCACACCCACAAACAAAAACATACGAGCTTTTCGATGGACAAACCTCAAAGTGGAATTTAAAACCTGTTTTTTACATAACTTTCAAATGCTTGGCATACTTAGATGGGTCTCCCTTAAATGTCCTTGGCGAGCAGCGCCTGAGTGTATGCAATGAGATGTTTAGCGATACAATAATTTTAAAATTCTATTTCCTTTTTTAAGTAAAAATATAAAAAAAAATTGAAAGAAGTATAAAAATACTCCCAAATAACAAAATGCGTTTCTTTATGTTTGACATTATTTTGTTTTTGCCAAATTGATGATTACTTAACAAATTTCCCAAAAAAAAACCCATATCTTCTTATCTGTGTCCAAAGTGGACAGACAAAAAGACTGTACAAACAAACTAATCAAATAATTAGCTATTTTGAAATCTCCCCCTGTGAGCAGCCGCCCCTCTTATCTACCACGGCGCAATTTCGGAGCTTTGCGCGAACTTTCTGCGCCCCCCAAATGTGTCAATAATCCTAAGCCATTGTAGGTTTATCACAAAACCCCGTTTTCCCACCCTCATCTGACTTGTTTGTGTTATCGAGTCGCGTAGGTAGATGTCGGATGAAGAGCTATTTTAGCTGATGAAGGGCAGCAACGGCTAAAGCAAACGACACTTACTTACCTCTCTCACCCGCTGCAACCAACCAACGGCACTGATTTAGTGATGGGAAAAATGAAGTTTTCGTCGGAATCGATTCTGGCTACCTCTGAAGTTTTCATCGGAATCGATTCCGGATAGTAGGCCCGAATTCTGTTCCCGAAATCAGCTCCGAAATTGGTTCCGGAATCGGCTTTGGATTCGGAATCGGCTTCGGAATTTGCTCCGGATTTGGAATCGGCTTCGGAATTGGCTCCGGAATCGTAACCGGTTTCGGAATCGGAATTGTTTCGGAATCAGAATTGGTTCCGGAATCCACAACGGATTTGAAATCGGAATTGGGTCCGGAATCAAAATCGACTCCGGAATCAGAATCGACTTCGAAATCGGAACCGGGTTTGTCACCTTCGTAAGGATAGACATTTGGATCCAATAGTGCCTGCGTATTGATAGCCGCAAATAATCAAAATTTACTTAAAAACGATCCATTCTCATGGAGATTACCGGACTGATTTCGCTTCTGAAACTTCTTATTTGAATTCAAGAACTAATTCTCATTCCGGAGCTGATTCCAATTCTGGAGTCAATTCTGATTTCGTTAACGGAGCAAATTGTTTTCCCAGGTCGATTCCGATTCCGGAGTCAACTCCGATTTCAGATCCGATGTTGATTCCGGAATCAATACTGATTCCGAAACGATTCCGATTCCGAAACCGGTTATGATTCCGGAGCAAATTCCGAAGCCGAGTCCGAATCCGGAGCCGATTCCGGAACCAATTTCGGAGCCGTTTCCGGAAACAGAATCCGGACCTAAGAATCCGGAATCGATTCCGATCGAGTTGGCTCCGGAGGCGACTCTAGAATCAACTCCGGAATCGGCTCCGGAATTGTTTCCGAACACGGAATCGGGTCGGTCCGATTCCGAGCTCCCACCACTACACTGAATATGTCCGGAAGACGGACGCGATCAGGCAGCATGGCTCTGTGCGCGGCAGTTGGTGTGTACCGTTGCCATCTCAATGCCCACCAACCGCGTCCGCGTTCGTCCGTCTTCCTTCGGCATCGTTGAACGCATCGCAGGGTCACCGTGAAATCCACCCGGTTGCCTCTCACGACACCACGACGACGACGATGTTGTACTTTGTACCCCTTTCGAATGGGGCAGGCAAAGCGGCGGGCGCCTGATGCAGGCAGCGACAACTATAAAATGAGCCAACGCTTCAACTGTGCCCACTTGGATGTGCGTGAGTGAATGAGCGTGCGTTTTGGTCTGGCAGGGGCAGCTTAGAGCTTAAAGCGGTCATATTGGTAAGACGGAAAGGGCAAGCAGTAGTGCCAGTTCACAGTAGTAGGCCTTGCTGAAGCGGGGTTGCATTTGAATTTCGAAACGATCAAGTGTTCGATATCGCCCTTGATACTACGCAAACTTACGTGGCAAGCTGTTTTCGAGTGCTTTGTGTGCATTTGTCACCCATTTGCTGTCTAAAGTGGTTTACCATTAATTATTCTTTACAATGCTGCAGCTTGAAATTAACGTTGAAATTGACGTTTTATTACAAAACAACGATAAAGGTATTGTCATTGGCTGGGCAAAAGAATGACCTCCAAAAGGGGGGTCCGCAATTCAATCAGCAAATAATGGCCATCTCTCTCCCGATTGTGGCGATTTCTCCATTTCTTCGAGAAGAAAAGAACAGCAACGGAGGAGCCACACTCACTATCGAAATCAATTGACCCGCATTGTGCACCCGCCGTGGAGGTCCGCGGTGGCCTTGGTAACAATGGTGCCCCCGGTTCCTTCGTTCCCGAAGGCAACTTCGCCTATCTCCCGAACGACGATGATTGCACAAAACGACACAAATAAAGGCCAATTCTCCCGACCCCCTTTCGACCGTCAGCTCGCAGCCAACCCACCGGGCGAACGCGTGGCTGATAAGCCCGGTTTCGGCGGGCCTCCAAAATTGAATTATCAAACATAGCAGCAGTCCCCAACAGCCAGACAAACCCCCATCCGCACGGATGAAACTTTTCTTACAATCGGTTCCGTTTCTTTCTTTCCTTCATTTGCAGGTTGTTTTGCTGAAGCTGCTGTCTACTGCTCCGACGACGGGTGTGTGCGTGTGTGTCTGGCTCGTATTTTTCTTGATAAACAAGAATCGCACAAACCGATAGGTGGGGAGGGGTCAGTACCTTCTGCTGTGCAGCCCGGATTCGTCTTCGTCGATCATACCCGCAACGGTGGTGGTAGAGTGTGGTCCAGCCGCAGCATCTTGCGCCGTCATAGCACAGAACAACAAAAGAAGGAGAAAAAAAGGCATCCAGCTTCAAGAACGGGACGGAGCCGAACGAGAAGAGGATAGTTCAGCAGATTGCTAGTTTTATTGTTATTGCGTCGGAAATCGTCAACCACGCGTGTGTTGTTGGTACCGCAAAGACACACCCTCTCCACTCCGCTCTACGCCAAACATCGCACGCAGCTCACCATGGACAACTTGCGAAATCTGTTCGGGCAAGTGTCGGCCATGACGTCAATGAAGGCAACGGCGGCGAGCCCCTCACTGTCCTCGCCATCCTCGATGGGTGGCAGCGGTGGTGTGGGGGGACGAGACCACCGATCCGGTTCGGTCGGCGGTGGAGTCGGCGGCACGATGGGAACTCATAAAACGGCCGATCGGGACAGTTACTACTACATCATGTAAGTATCTTTTGGGCTGTGGGAAATGTGGAAAAGGGATCTGACGAAGAGCAGGGTAGGGTAATGTAAAGCGAGCGTAATGGAGTTGTCCTTTTTTGTGTGTGGGTGCGTCCGGTTGCTTTAAGTTGATAGAAGCTCATTTCCGGGCTCATTGATGGAATTGGTTTCTTTTGCGAGGAAGGATATAGATGTGCAGGGTGAGAGGGAGATGAACGCAAGGACATAAGAAGATTATATTCGGCATGAGCGCCATCCTGGTAGTAGCTATTGTGTAGAGGAAATCCATTTCCTAATAACCACAGATCTATGTATTAGGAAGAATTGGTATACTTTCTTATTTGTTATTGATTACTGATTATTGTAGTTGTTCTTGTACTTTTATTTAAATTATATTTTATCCACATTTTGGAAATGATCTGCTCTGGTTTCTAAATGCAGAACCCACAATATTATACTATTTCTAAGGCCCTTTAAAAAAGACAGATTGTTCCCCCGAATCTATATTCAATATCTTGGATATTTGATTTAACCTTCAACCTTCGATGACCAAAAATGCACCCTAATATTTATGACCACCTACCCGGGTAGGTAATACATTTCATAAGGGAATTTGTATGTTTATTGGTGAAAAAGTTTCTTGTTTAACTTATTTAACTTTTGATGTCATAAATTTATGATGTTTGGCTTTTAGTTACACACATTTAAATGAACGGTAAATAGTTCAACTGACACTAATAGACCGCCATGTCGTCCTGACTGACTGGGCAATCATTTCAAACTAAATGACTTTAGAAGAATATTTGGAGGTAGAAAACTTTTGGAATAGATTCTATAAATATAAGTACATGCATTGCTATACATATCATTACAAAATTAGCGATTCAACCGAAACCAAAATCTTTTATTGTATGTACTTTACCTACACGGGTTGGTGGTAAAATTTGGTTTTATTTTTTAAAGTACATTAATAAAAATGTAAATAATGTAAATGTAAATACAAATAATTAGCAAAACATACCCGGGTAGGTGGTTATAGAAATGAAGGTTAATTCTATTAGATTTAGTTTTCAAACTCAAAAAACTTAAAAAACTATCCAATAAGCCCTCAAACAAGGGAAAACACAAAACCAACCACATTTGATCATAGTGCAACGTGGCCCTGCTTTTACGCCTGAAGGGTATGCAATGTTAGAAGTGGAGCAAAATGATTACGCGGCACCCTGTGTGGAATTTTTGGAGCAATATCTTGTGCGACATCGTGTTACGGTTGTTTTGTTTTTGTTTGAATTGTTCATTAAATTATGTTTTGGCAAAAATGTTTTTTTAACATGAGAAAAAATATAACTGCTCGTTATTAAAATCTAAATCTAAATCAAAAATTGAAACAATTTTATTGAGTTAAAAAATGCTTTGTCTAAAATACTTTTTAGCTGTACAATATTTGTTTTAAACGATGAAATTAGGTCAAAATAGAAGGTTTTTTTTTACCAAATGCGACGTGCGACAATCTGTCTTGGTACTCAATAAAGCACCAGAAACTGTTGCGCTCTTCTTTTGCTCATCCACTTACCGTGAAGTTTACACTTCTTAAATGATTAATTAGTTCGCCGACGGTACATGGGGCATTGTACATGGTTTGCTGGGATGTTTTGCTTCTGCTCAAGCCATCCATCCCCCGGCGCACGTCTTTATCTGTGTAAAACATGTGCATGCCGTCGTTCGCTCGGCGGTACCGAGCGTCTCTCCGCCCAAAGCAATTACAATGTGTTGTTCATCTACTTGCTCTGATGAAGACCTTCAACTCTACACCCGGTTTACCTTCAACCGTCGAGGTCGAGAGGTACCGAGGTTTCTGCTAAGTGATCTTGCTCGGTTTGCTGTACCGGCTGTGTGTGTGTGTGTGCGTGCCTCCCTTTTTATGAGTAATAATCAACTCGAAGCAATGCGTCACAAGTCGATCGTTAAACATGATGGAACTGGGGAGAAGTACAAAGTGCTAAAAATACGCCTGTTTTTATTCTATTTGTAAAACACTTTTTTATCTTTGCTTTCAAATCTTCCAGTTCTAGGTTATATTTATCAAGACCGGTTTTTCTCGAGCCAATTGTAGGATTGTAAAATATGACGATGATTAATGTATTTCTATTGCGCTACGATTTGAAATACATTTGAATTCAAATCGAAAGACAAAAGAAAGGATCGAAACGGAACTAAGATTGTTTAAAAATAGTCCCAATAGATATAGGGAAGCAGTAAAGAGACGGGAGGAAATAGTAAAACCACGGAAGACACAATAATAAAAGAGAAGCAAAAAAGGAAAAGAGATAAACGAAAGAGAAACAAACGTTTAAAACGCGCGCGGAAAGCATATGACCAAAAAAGCAAAACAAACAAGTTCAACGTGCGATCGGGCGCACTGCTCTTGGAAGCTTGCGCGTTCTGCTCACCTAGGTCGGACGCCTTACCCCCTCTATCTCTCTCTCTCTCTCTTATGGAACCACCATAGAGAACCAGTTCTCCCCTTCATCTGCTACACACGGCGGTCACGGTGTGCGTAAGGCTCGTCCCCACTGCTAGCGAGTGGGCACCGAGGGCCTTAGTCGATTGTACGGTGATGCAGGTTAGTTTCAGTTGTATCGCGACACTGTGGTCAGCAGCACCACGCTGCTTGAGCACCGTACACACAAACGTGCTACCCAGTCCCCCTGCCAGCCAGCCAGCCAGCCAGCCGGCCGTGGGAAGTGGTGTAATCGAACCGTCATCCAATACGCGCGGTTGCAGTTTTATGTCACTGGCTGAGCCTTGTGTCTCGTCTAGCGTAACCGAAGCAGAGGCGTGCATTTTGCAAGCTGTAGCGTCCATTTATTACAACAAAAAATAGAAACGATTTCAGTGCGTAGATAAGAGAGTGCGTGTTTGTTGCTTTTAGTGTTTGTGTGTTTGTGTGTCGATCGCAGCACTATAATCGTTGAGTCTGTTGAGAAGAACGCATTCCTATCCGGGCTTGCATTGGCTCATCCTCGACGAAGAAGAAGCTTAATAGCGGCTCAATATTAGTTCCTTTCTTCGTGCCGTTTTGTGTGTTTCGAAGTACGTATTTTTGCGGTTTATTTCTTCCATAGGCTGTGATGGTGAAACTATTACAATCGAACAACCTATTTTACCTCCCTTTCTACACCGGTGGACGCCTGATGGAGCGTTAGCCGACTAGACGACTGAATTACCGATCGGTTGTTGTGCACCGGGTTGTGATACACGATCGAACTCTGAGTGGAACCGTATTATATCATCGCTGTTCGCATTTGGATAGAACCAGCTTTTGAGCTCGCTTGCTTGCAAAGATTACAGTTCGGTTAGGCAGCGGTTTAGGGTCGTGTTTTAAAAGGCAGGAAACACCTTCGCTTTACTCTTCTACGCTCCGATTCCTTCTCACATTGGAAAGGATGGATTGGTATCGATCGGTGGAAGGGTTTGTCCTCATAAATAGTGTAGTGGCTGTAGTCGCTACCATCATAGTCGCTACCTACACCCAACGTCCCTTGAGGGAGCCAATGAGGGAAACAATTAAAATGTTCAATAATTCAGCACCGGTTGTGCTAAGTGGGGTCACACAAATGAAAGGTAACAGATGTGTGTGTGAGGCGCTCTAACTTCTTTCTGCAATACGCATTCCTTTCAGTAGAAGTTTTCCCATTTAAGCGAATCGAATAATATGTCACCCAAAAGTCATCGAATCGAACGCCACCGCTGGAATGGTGCCAATCCGGCTGAAATCCGGCTGAAACGGTCGAAAAGTTTGGATCGAACCCCTGAAACGACTGTTTACCATATATTAATACCTTCGAACTTTCGAAGTCGTCCGAACGGCTGCAGCGAAATAGAAAGGTGTTTTGTAAAATATGTGCGAATGAATTTCGCCAACACACGACTGCCGGTGGTGGTGCTGCTGCTGAATCTCTAGCTGTGTGTGTGTGCTTAATACGCTTTCGGATATTTTACGTTTTTACTCCAAATTCGATATTGATACACACGAACAGGTTTACCCATCCGGGTGCCACCCGGTCCGTGAAGTTTTTGGAACGTTTGATGCCTATTATCATCGCAATTTACTATGCGGATGCATTCACGACAAAACCCTAACCACGGCACAAAAAAGTAGATGGGTAGCTTGTAGATACTTTCGTTTTTTTGAGTGAATCATCCTGGAGTTTCCTTCAATGTTTTCGCTTAAGACAACTTTAAGAACATGCGGAAATTCCACCCCGCCGAATGAAGCGTAATGATGTCATTTGATTCAAACCAATCTCGCGCAGATCTCGTTAACCGAAACGAGCTGCTGCTGAAAGGGGAATTCCTACTTCAAGGTTTCGGTTTGCGTGACGCGGGATCGGGCGGCTTAATGGTTCTTGCGCTCCGGTGCTCACCTTCCTTGATCAGTGTTCCGGTTCAATGACTGTAGAACAAGTCTAGTCTAGCATAGCTAACTTAACGAACCAACCAACCAACCAACCATTCCACTGATTGAGAGGCTAGACATTCTTCGAAGGTGTTCTGGCTGAGAGCGCTTGACCAAGATCAAGATCGTGGCAGAATAAAGCACGCAAAAGAATTGCCCATGAATAGTTCGGTCGGCTGGGTGGCTATGATGCTTCCGGAGCTTAGACTCAACATTTAATTGTAAAAAGGTTAATCTGTTTCTTCAAACATGTTTGTGTAAGGGTTCAACCGAACTAGCCTGCAATAATAAAAAGCATTAATTGCGTGTTCTCTCAAAAGTTGGTCAAGTTTCTCAAGCACGGTACCGGCGACGGGGAGTTTTGTAGCCGTTCGCCGCCGTAATCGACGATTGGTGAAGGTCGCATAATGAGCGTGGCAAGAGGGAGGGGGGGGGGCGTCTTCAATGCGTGTGTGCGTGCGGGATGGCGCGCATAAGCCTATGGGGTGAATTGTTGTTTTTTTTGTGTGTGCGGTTTTTGCTGCGCTATGCAGCGGACCAACGGTACGCAATACAGCGTGGTGTGGTGGTAGTCCCCTCTCCAGCATCCAGGCACCGAGCTGTTGGCACAAGCGGCGCGCGGGTCAGGGTGAGCAATGCCGATGCTGTCGTAACGATTGGAATCCGCGCGGAATGACCGTGGCAAGCTCTTTGAGATGATTAATCAAATGCGAACAAACACATTGCACGGCCGGACGATGGCGCTCTGTTGGGTGTACCGTTCCGGAGTGTGAGCGCACTCTTATGTGTGGCCCTTCTATGGACAGTGAAAGCAACCAAACCTGCTGTATCGTGTCGTCCGCCAGTGCTGCTTATTTTGGGCAGGGAAAACAGCGAACATTAAATCCGTCAAAACGCCACTGTTCTTCCTCCGGGCTTCTTAAACGAAGATGTTCCGTGTGGATAATGGTGTGCTCCCGGCCGCCACCTAAACCCCCGGGAGCGGAGGTTTTACGGGAGGGATAAGTGTCCCAGTGAGAGACACACAGGACGGTCGACTGCGGCTGACAGCAGCACGTACAAAATCTAGAACCGGCCGGGCGACGGGCGAATTGATGACTTTTCCATTTTTCATGTCCATTCCCATCGTCTGTTGGGGCCGACCTTCCGCCCCTGGTGTCGCATGACTTCCAAGTTCTATTCTTTTGGGGTTAGTGGTGTTTTGGTGTGAGGATGTTAGGCATTCGAGCGAATAACAGACAAGAGACTAGAAATGATAGAACGCGCATTCACGCTTGAAGGGAATTTGCCTTTTCCTTTCGGCGAAGAGATGACATTTTAACGAACGTCAGCCAGAAGGTGTGCCAGATCCTTATCACTTTGGTTGAGCTGTACCGCAGAAGTGGGTCATTACTGCCGGGGTGAGGATCTTAAGATGAAGAATCCTCTTGTCGTATCGATTCTCGGTGCGATGAGGACCGGGATGAAGGGTCTATTTTGCTGCGTCGAGTGGTGGAAATTTGGCAACGCTTCAATGAGAAGACGGGTCGAGATTAGTGGTGGGAGCTCGAAACCGGACCTACACGATTCGGATTCCTTATTCGGAATCAATCCCGGAGCCGATTCTGATGCTAGAATCGATTCCGATTCTGGAGCCGATTCTGGATTTGACTCTGGAGTCTGCTCCGAAATCAGAATCGGCTCCGGAATCAGAATCGGCTTCGGAATCGAAATCGACCTGGGAAAAGCAATTTCCTCAGGTAACGTAATCAGAATTGACTCCAGAATTGGAATTAGTACCGGAATGAGAATAATTTCTTGAATTGAAATAAGAAGTTTAAGAAGCAAAATCAGTTCGGGAATCTCCATGAGAATGAATCCTTTACAAGTAAATTTGGTTTACTTTGCGGTTATCAATACGTAGCATCATTGGATCCTAACGTCTATTCTTATAAGGATGTCGAAACCGACTCCGATTTCGAAGCCGATTCTGATTCCGGAACCAATTTTGATTCCGAAGCCGATTACGATTCCGGAACCAATTGCGGGGCTGATTCCTATTTCGGAACCTATTCCGGAGCCGATTCATATTCCGGAACCAATTGTAGATCCGATTCCGAAAACTGATTCTGGACCTCAATTCCAGAAAATAGAGATTAGAGATAGAGAGACATGATTCTGGTATCGATTCAAGGAAACTTCGGAGCTTGCCGGAATCGATTCCAACGGAAACTTCATTATTCCCATCACTAGTCAATATACAGTTCCTGGGTTTGAAGCATCGAAATTAATCACCATAGTACTAATTTTGTGAGGATATAAAGTGTCTTCTATACAAGAATCTTCTTGTTGATGCGGTTTTTATCAATTTAAACCTGAATTGCTTTAAACTTGTTTCAAAATACATGTAGCTATTCCCGTTCCCAGAGAACTACTAAGGGGGTTTGAAGTAGTCAATTAGCAAATTAGCATGCCAAGTACGATAAAACGTGTAGATGAATTAATTACCAATTATTAAACCTCTAAAAGGACAACTCCCGTTTCTTACTCGAGCTGTCAAGTGTTCTCCTTTTCAAGTACTTTCCTTACTAATCTTTTTTTTCTTTTGTTTTCTCTTCCCATTTCTGCCTCTAGGTGGCGTTCCTAGTTCTACAAGTGGAGAGTGATTAAAATTCTACTTCATATCCTGTCCCAGTTTTCTTCGCTTCAATCCCGGCGGCATAGAGCTAGCTTGAAAAGTGTCGCGATATTATTATTAACCTTTCCAACGTACGTCTCACCTTCTGCTACATTATTTACACACCGTACTACACCGTGCACACGAAAGCTCGCAGGATCAAAGGCTCGAAAAGGCTTCGCCGATAGAGAGCGAGACAATAATGACACTGTCGCTGCTAGGTGCCAACACGGCCTGGATGGTCGCAATCTGGGCCGGTCTGCTGCTCGTCTTCAGCCCGGTCCTGTTCGTAGTGAGCGTGTGTCTGCCGGAGCTGCCCTTACTGCTCATTAGGCGCCTGCATTACATCCCGTTCGATTCCGTTTGATTGGCGACCACAATGGTTCCTCCCGGGAAAGGCGAAAGGGCCACAGATAGAACCAAGCAGGGCACCAAGTCCCCAAGTCCTACACAAAAGGAGAGGGAGGATAGTGATTAGATGGTAGCTAGGAGTAGGACTTCTTCGATTACTGTCGGAATACGATCAGACGCTGGTAGCTTCTTTTCCTATCGGATTTCGGTCAATGTTGGTGCCTTCTGCCCGCTACTAGGAAGCGAATAGGGGAAACCCACCACACGCCAACAACCGCCACTTCTCAGAGACTGCTTATTTATTCTAGTGAGAACACGAGACAAAAGAAAGGCTAAATTAATTTATCGCATAGAGTGTGAGGCAAGATTTCGGGACAGGATTGCATTGTTTGTGCTCAACAAATAAGATAGATAGGCGCACACACGCGAAAAAATGTCGATCTGCTGTCACAATGTGTGTGTGCGTTAGCAGACTTACCGTACGTACCTGTCGTCCCTTCTCCCCGGAGGCCATTAGCCTAATTAAACTTGATAGAGCAACGGAGCGCCACTACTACAGCCTTGTTACTACTGGCTCTGGATGCGGCGTCGCTGCCCCGCAATTGTAATCCTTAATGGGTTGGGTAGAACATATCCCGGTGCTTTGATTGCAGGAGGATGCAGGATAACCAGTGTTGTGTGTGTGTCCTCTGTGCGCTCTCGGCATCACCGTGCAGCACATTGTCTGATTAATTTCTACATTAGAAAGCGCAAACATCGACAGCAACGCGAACGCGAGAAGCAGAAGTGCCTTAAACGAGAAGGGAAGAATCTGAAAACTTTTGACTATACAAACGAACGATGATGATATTTTGACACCATATTTTGTACATTCTTTATACCTAAGTATTATACCACATTGTGTGTGCAAGTGCCGTTTTAAATAAAGCGACCATTTTATACAACTTTTAATTTTACCGTTCGAAAACATTATGTACCAAATCCGAACTGCAATTGACAACTGAACAACTGAACTCGTAGCGAACATGTCCTGATTTCGTTTTCTTCTACCAGTGATGGCCTCTTTGCACACACAGAAACACAGCTCGAAGTAGCCATCGAATTGCAATCGAAACTGCCATGGTTACGCATCGAACGGTGGGCCTTTTTTCCACCGTCGGCAGTATTGGTAACCCTACGAAACTGCGGGTCGCTATTTACCTGTAATAAACAGCAATCGAGCGTTATCCTTCAATCCGGGCGCGCGCGCGTGTGTGTGTGCGTTAGAGTGAGACCTCCGCGAGACGAAAAGCAAAAGGGCAAGCGGGCAGAAGTTTGTTCAGGCCAAGGAGTTTTCAGCACTTGAGAAGTTTTTGCGCGCCGGGGTCGAAATCCGAACTAAAGCGTCGAAAATAATTAAAGCAAGCGTGGTGCAAGCGGCGAAGGTGACGGAGTGTAAAAATCGATCGAAATCCGGTTATCTAAATTTATCCTTCGGGGGCATTTAACGTTTAACGAAAACAAAAAAAAAACAGGATTGAATTTAGGCAAATTTTAACCCCTCCGTCCTGGCCCCCAGATTGCTACGATCCGCGCGGCGTAGTGTGAGTGCTGTTTGGAGGGCCTCTATTTTAAGGCGCCTGGTAGGTAGGCAATCGAGTGTATCGAAAGCGGTTGCGCGCGCGTTCACCCCGCTTTTTTTCTTCGTTTTCGGTTCGTCCAGGCGCGTTTATCGTTAATTTGTGAAAAGCGGATAAAAAACAAAAAGTTGCGTTTGTTCTTTTTTTCGTCCTCTTTTCTCTATTCGACGCTAAAAAAACAGGCTAATCGTGATCCGTACCGCCGCCGTCGCCGCCGGGAGTGTGCCGTTATAAATTTCATCCATTTCGATCGTCACCCCCGTCCCTTTTTGGGCTTTCCGTCGCGCCCACCGATTGTGTAACCGGAACCGCGTGTAGGCGAGTAGTGCTGTTAATATTTTGGACTGTCTCGGGTAGGATTACGCCCGAAAAAAGAAGACTCCCGGTGAGTTCGTTGTGAGGTTAGACGTCACGACTGGCGGAAAACGGATCGAAGCTCGGATCAGCAGCACGAAGGAGGTGGTCCAGTTGACGGGTTGATTAATTAGCCCAGCGACAGCACGACACTGACGAACACTGAAGGAAGGAAGCTCCACCCAACACACCACCACCACCAATAACGGAGCCAGGATGCCGCTCAAGAGACGTAACACGGTGCATACTTTGTTTTGACAGTTTGGTGTAGCTGCCGTAGTTTGATGGTAGAATAGTTCCTTTTTGCGACACACAACCTAAACACATCGTATTTTGTACATTTTTAGAGTAACCTGGCCAAAAAAAGGAGTGGGCTTTCGGTGAAGCTGGTTGCAAGGTGCAATGGGAAGAGCGATAGAGTTCCACACCGATAAAGAGCGGGTTGATTTATGGGCTTTGCTTTTGCTGCACCGCAATGCTCCCGCATGCCCCCCCCGCCCCCTCCGCAGCATATCCGTTGCATGATTCCAAGACATTACAGCCGTATTGATTAGTCTTCTGCGCCAGTGACAACCTGGAAGGGCACCCATTTTTTGGGCCAGTTTTTCATTTTACATTTTTCCTCTGTCCCCCGTCGTAATCGACGTCGTTGAACTTTAGTTTCGCGCTTTTCGTTTTTTTTTGTTTTTATAAAAAAGGCACGACTCCTTTGGCGATGCCCCATGAATGGGACAACATTTTTGAGTCGTTATTTAATGGAGCGTGGCGTTTTTGGTTTTTTTGTTCGATGTGTCTCCAAGTTTCTACTATTATCTGTCTACATGTCCTTTGGCAGAACGGGGAGGACTTTCCTTTCTTTTTTTTTTGTTGCCCAAGAAAGTTTGGTTTCCGCCTGAATTGCGCTGGCAGTTGGAAACAGTCAGGAGACTCTCTCTCTGAGCTCGGGATGACTTACCTCGGCGAAAAGGGCTGGTGAAACTTTACTTTACTGAGACTACGGGCTGCTGGCTGTTTCGTATCTGGTGGAATGATGATGATAAGCACCACACGGGACGTGCCCGGAGGTGGTGGCTGCTGTTCAAGTTGTGGAAAAGTTTTTCCACACAAAACGTATGATTGTCGCTTGTGTGTGGGGATGAGGAAGAGGTTTGGGATTGGTAAACGAGAAAATGAATATTGCACATCGTTCGTGCAGGTCTCGGTCGTAAGTGGGTAATTAGAGGAAATGGCAGTTTGGAGCAATACGATTCAAATTCCTTCACTTTGTATTGAAATATGTTTACGCTCATTGCTATAGATTGGAATAATAAGGCCAGATCTAAATTAAAGCTATTTTGGGAATATATTCTGATAGTTTCAACGGAATGAGACTTTTCCGTTTAATCCCTTTTTGAAGCAGTTTTACACATTTTTCTATATTCCATGATTTTCAAGCTCCTCTCAATGCATGAAGTATTCAAAACCTCAAGCTCCTCAAGCTCAAGTATTCAAGACCTAAAGTATTCAAAACCCGTGTGATTCTTCCGATCTATTTTTTCTGCTCGATTTTGTTCGACCAAAATACGTCTAATGCTCTGGATTGAGTGGATCGAGGTCACAAGCCTCACAGTTTGCAGTGGAAAAAAGCTTTAAAAATGTCCGGGAGCGGTTTTCTTCTCTCCGCAGCGGTTGGTTTGCGCTGCTACGTGTGCACAGCACCACCTTTTTGTGGCATCTTTCTACCTTAATCCTTCCGATGCAAGCAGATTCCTTTTTGCAGTGCAGCACGGTCTACACTACACAAGTTCATAATGAATAAACATGCTTATAGCAATGCTAATCTTGCGCCAAATGCGCCAATGCCAATGAAAATATTTGGCTCGTTGATGTCATGTGGGTTGTGCAGCCGGGAGAGAAGGAGCGTGTAGAGCTTGGAATGCACCAAATTTGCATTGAGAGAACATCTTAGCAGTTGGCACGTCTTCGTCTTGTCAGCTATCTAAGCCAGATTGTGCTTAGGAAGTAAAGCGTTTAAAGTATGCTATATGATGCTTCATTTCCTAATTGTTAAATTTTCATGTTTAAAGCATATTCGTTGTGATTTTTTAAATATATAAACGTTTTATGTTAAAAATAGTGTAATGTTAGTAAACGTGAAATTGCTTAGTTATATCCTTTCGACTTACGTTCTCGGGCGGTATTTTAGCGTAAAACACGTTACCCCCTCATGAATTATTCATCATTTTTGGAAGAAAGTGTTTACTATTAATTCTATAATATTCAACAACAAATTTGTTCATGTTACCAATTTCAGATCAAATCTGTTTTTTGTTGTATTTTTAGTACAAATGAAAGGTCATCAGTATACTTTCATCGTATACTTTTGGTATTTTCTGAGCTTTCGTTTTTGACCTCATTGGTTCCCTCTTATAAATTGGTATTTTTAAGAAATTGAACTAGAATTTTAACCAATTTAACGAACTAGTGAGATCGTTGGTTTCCTAAATCTCTTTCTTTTTCCTTACGCATTTCCTTTGCTTTTTCTAGTATGCACAAAAGACCAGAACATCTTTTTATGCAATCAAATGTAATATAAAAGGTGTAATCCAAAAGATACGACCCCTCAATCTGAAGTTGGTAATTTTCCACCTAAAAGTGGGACGTTATACACGCTAAAATACGGTTCACAGGTTCTGCGTTTTTTCCTAAATATTTTCCATGTATTTTTGGATTCTTGCCCGATTTTCTAAACGCTTCTCAAAACTGTTTGAACCATTGGACCAATAATTTGTGCGACAAATCCCATGGCAATACAATTAGAAAACATATTAAAACCTCTAATTGTTAGATATCAGTCGAGCAATGTGTATGATATAAAACTAATAAGCAAAGAATAAATCAATATAAGCTCTTGAACATAAGTATAGACCAATTAGGGTAAAAGTTATATAAATATATTTTTTCTATATTTATCTTTTTTTTTCATTGCTTTAGTTGTTTCATTGTTATTGATTATTTATTCATCAAAAAACTAAATTATATTATTATAGATGAAATTAAATAACATTATTTACTTCAATTTATTTATTATTAGGAATTACTTCAATTAAAATGTATGAAATATTCGCATGTGCCCTTGTCATATTCGTATTTAGCATCGATTTTGTCATATTCAAACTCTAAATTTATGATAGCGTAATTTATGCAATTATTAACAGCTACTGTTTGTTGCACATTCTCTCACTCTTTCACTCTTTCTCTCTCTCTATATCGCTAGCCAGGGAACCGTTTGAGCTCGCGTGTTGCCAAAACTTTCCAACGGTTCATTGCGACGGAAGCGAGCAGTTACGATTTAAAATCCAATCCCTTGCAGCTCCTCTCCGCACGGGATAATCAATTTAGCAGTTTTATTCCACCCGACCCGAATTTTGAGCGAAACTCTTATCAAGTGGCCACAAAAAGCCAATCACGAAAACGCTTCGCCGAGGTTGATTTATAAATCGCTGCATGATGGATCAGTCGTGTGCTTTCGTGTGTATATGTGTGTGTGTTGAGGGAAAATAACTCATCCAGCTACAAAAACACGACGGGACATGATAATGCTGCCAGGCCAGCCATTGGGCTGTTTCGCCCTTTCGTGCCAGCGAGCGAGGATGCCTGCTTTTTTTTCTCCTGTTCCTCTTGTTGTGCTTATTTTTGGAAACTCAATACGGTTTTGTGCGCCTGCAAAAGCATCAAGGTTGACGGAAAATGAAAGCTTTTACCCCACCACTGTCCTTCGCCATCCATTCGAAGGATAATCCTGTCCCATTCCGGTCGGTTGTTTGGCAAATTGTAAACAAAAGTTTTGTTTCCTTCCAAAAGAGAGGAGAGTGTGGTAGGGTGCTGAGTGGGTGGGACAATCCATTCCTCCTTTTTGTACACGTTTGCCCTTGTGTGTGTTGGGGTGAGCGAGTAGAAGCGATTTTGCCGAAAAATTCACCCTCAATTCGCATTCAACCCCACGTTTAAAATCGAGCTCGCCATCCAACGGTGGTGAGCTGTGCAACAAGGTACACCCTATTTAATGATTCCACCTCTATGAATACCTCGCCCCCCCCCCTGTGGGTGGGTGGGCCTGAGGGGACCGGCGGTAGCCATAACGCTCCGAGGGACATGATCGTAGATTAGTTTTCATATTTTTTACCAGTTCGCGACTGCTATCTGCGGTGAAACGATCGGCTTTTTTGGAAAAGTTTTCCCGTTTCCCGGGGGCCCTGGTTTTAGTTGTGGTGCCGCCACTGCTGGTGACGAACCCCCTTTACACCCCGTGGACGTGCTGTGTGGATAGTTTTGTATCGTAACATTTAACAGTAACTTTCGTTGGTTCGTTGGAAACTTGTGCTGTATTTTTTTTGCTTCTTGATCCTGTGCTTACTCTTCTGCCAGATTTACAGAAGTAGTTTACAGAACAACGGAAAGAACAGGTGGTAAAAAAAGAAGGCCAGCTCCACCGGCAGCAAGGTGTGTTTGTGTGTACTGGGCGGTTTTTTTGTGGTTTTCAACAAGAGAAAAGGTAAATCAACTTGTAGGGTGCAAGTGGCGTTTTTTTATCGTGTGTGTATGCTCCAGCGAGTAGATGGAAAATAGAATTTTAATTTAATGTCATAACTGTTGAGCACGGCGTTAAAGTTTCGCCCTCTGTTGGCTACAGTACGAGAAGCATATAGGAAAATGGTGTCCCCGTGCGGTTGAGTTTCTGTTTGCTTTGCGTTTGCGATGTTGATTAATTAACATATTTTTGCAATTAACTTCCCTGCATATTGAAGTGTTTCTCTTTCTTCTCGCCACTGGGCGTGTGTGTTCGGAGCATATTGTGTTATTAATTAATGTGCGATTGAAGCACTGTTTTGACAGAAATGGGGTAGAGAAAAGTGAGGAATTTTAAAAATATGTGCTTGTCACAATATTGATTTGTATGGTAAAAACAGTGTGAGAGAAATGATTTTGCTCTGTTTGCAGAGGAATCAATTGGGCAGTTGTTTCAATAATTTCAATTTGTGATTGCTTAAGTGAGATTATTATTTACTCGACGCAAATCTACGCGGTCTCTATTGAGTGAAAGGACTCTTTTGCCAAATTGCAATTATTTTCAATATTGTAAGAAACATATCACACAGCAAGTCATAAAGTAACTTATGAACGGTGCTACCATATTCTTGACAAACTTCATTCTTAGCCGAACAATTTATTGTAAAATGTACGAAACGAATCCTGAGAGACACATTTTTTATTTCTATCAAATTACAACAACTGATAAGAGTTATTTATACAAACGAAACAAGCCATCTTCTAAGAAATGTGAAATTGTTTCAGTCTTATGCAAATATAATTTACATTTTACGTTATTTTCAAATTACTTGTACTTTGTACTCAAATTCCCAACAGTTCACATTCGTATGAACTTAGTATGCATACTTAGCCTAACTAAATATACACACCTCTTCCCAACGCTCTATTAATTATAATAGCGTGTTATCAAGATCGAATGGAGTAATCGAGAGTTTAGAGTTTTGGAGTAGCGAAAAATTGATTCACAATCTATAGTCCTTTTCCAACATCAACTTTAGATGCCGAATTATTACAATATTAGTTCAGGATTAAACTTGCAATTTGCATGTTTTATAGGTTTATCTTTATTTTGTATCCAATTCTTACTGAAAATTGATGAGTGATTTGCAGCGATTGAAATAGCACGTTTATTCTAATTAGAAGAGTTTCTCAATATCCAATATCAATATCTCTTCGAGATTGTTTTACTGGGTTTTCCAAGTCAGTTTCGAATGTAAACACTGTTATTCACCGGGTGCAAAATGTTATTCCATGTCGATCTTAGATTTCATTTCCATCATACAAGGTTATCCAAGTCAGTTCAACAGCTGTCAAATGGTGTCTTTCCGTCATAATAAAAGCAGTTCTTTCCGTCATAATAATTTGCAGTTCTTACTCATGATTTTCAACACTCCACAAAGAACTGTCAAACTCAATTTTGCTTGATACGTGTTGAAAATCATGTGGAAGTATTGAAATACTACTGTTATAGAACATTTGACTGCTGTTGAAAAACATATCGCAAGCAGTGAAAAATGTTGTAAACATTGAAAACTTACACGGAAAACCCTGTAATAGTTTTTCATTTCTTCAGCATGATTTTCAACACTTCAACCGGCTGTTGCCATTGTTTTTTGAAGCCGGGATTTGAAGCCGGATCTCATCACCCGTTAACAGGTGAAGTATTGAAAATCATGCTGAAGAAATTAAAAAATATCATGATGGAAATGAAATGTCAGATTGATGTGGAATAACATTTCGCACGTGGTGAATAAAAATGTTTTCTTTCGAAACTGACTTGGAAAACCTTGTATTGGTTTTGCCTACATCGGAGAATTCAAGAGCAAGAAACTTGCTGTATTGTCGGTTGTAGAACCCGATACATCTCCTATGAAACCACAGTGTCGAATTTCTTATTTAGGAGTTAAAGAGTGCACATCGCAATACCACGACAAGTCTTTAACAGAGCAATTCACGTTAAAAATAACAGGCTATTTGGTTGATAGACCACGATGAAAATGTTTGAAGTGTTTGACATAATTAGTCATTAATCTGTCAACAGAGTTAAATCTTTTCTGTGAAGTTTTTGGGATGTATCATTTACAAAGTAGAATGACACTTTTTTGTAACGCAATCGTGTTGATGAAGGGATAAGATAGTGTTACGAGTTCGCGTTAATTCAATTTGAGCCTTTTGAGATTTAAAATTGAGGCGCAATGTCTCTATAAAATCAACACAAATCGTTATGAGCTCTGTTTTATAAAACATTTGACTATCCCGTAATTAATAACATATATTCTGAAACACCCTGAAATGAAGAATCATATGCTGTATGAAATGCTGCTCGTCATTTGACCCATTTTTTGAGTAACTCCATATATGTCCTCACAAACGAAAGCAAAGTTAGGCCATTGAAAATGTGAAAAACACTCTCCAAAAACACTCTCGTGCAAACACTCGAACACCACCAGGTGACAGCAACCGGACCCCGGCATCAGTCCATCATACCCTTAAGGCATGCATGTCACTTTTAATTTAAAAACTTTACTGCTTCCGTCCGTGCGATTGCACTTTCTTTGCTTGCCTTTCGCTTGCACACACTTTGAAAGACGAATTGTGCGAAAAATTATTATCCTCCTTGCTGATAGCGGGCATAAAGCATATCCCCGAGAAAGAGGAGAGGGACACAACGTCCTTAAGATCAACGAAGGTCGGGAGCGAGTAAAACGCTTGGGATGAGTTATGTGGTAGTACGAGAGTTTTACCAATTTTCTTTTTTTTATGCACAACTTTCTATCCATCCACTCTTCTCTTATCCTTTCTCTGGGTGAGTTTATAGTGGAATAGTTCAGGCAGCGGATGTGTCTAGTGCATCTAAAAGTTAGGGCAAATATTTTGCGATGTTAAAAACTGAGCGCAAATTTCGCCTTCCGCTCACTTGCACGTTGTTAGTGTGTATGTGTTTCCTGTTAAATCATAAGTTTAACATCGTTAAGCGGAAAGAAGAGGTAGGATAATAAAGAGTGCATAAGCCAACGGGACACGGGGTGTACGGTACGGTTTTCGGTGATAGTATTGATTTTTCTCTTCAACCTTTAACCGTCGTGGAGCGTGGTGATAAGTTATAATCGTCGAAAACACACACACACACTACCATCAACCTTTAAAGAGGTTGTTTTTGGGAAGAGGGCAATATTAGCAGCAGTTTTACCAGGAAAAAGGGAAGGTTAATTATGATTACATTCTTTTGTTTTCAGCATTTCTTTATGTCACTTCGTAAACAAGGAAACGGTGAGGCCAGGATGTTGTTCCTTTAGCAAAGTTGTACCTTTCGTTCGTTTTTAATGCCTTGCTTTTCGTTTTTTGGTATGTCCTACTTTTCCCACCGTGTCACAAACGGAGGAAATTAAAGCACGTGCCTCCTTTGCGTTGGCTTCACTGCTCTACCATACAGTTGAGCTTTTTGTGCTGTTTTTTCTTCAGTTTTTCCACTCAGAAAAGACAAAAAAAGAACGAGCACACTTGTTGCAGAATTTATTGTTGGCACTCGGTTCCACATCGAACCGCATTGCAACGGCATTAAAAAGGCATAAAGCTGGTATGGTGCTTGCTGGTGAAAGTATGTATGCGGCCGTGCCTGCTTCAAAGCAAACGCGTGACGATTGATCGACCGTTGGGATGGATGGATGGATGGAGAAATTGCTGTGAAGGTTGCTAAAAGTAAACTTGTGTCTATGTTTGCTCGAAGTAATAACGAAGCAAATGAGAAAATTCCTCGTCCGTTTTTTTTTTGTTTAAACGAAACTCGTTCCTTCATCCTAGTGCAGGCAGAAGAGTCGGCTGCGTTGAGAACTTTGTGGAATGCAGAAACCATATATCTATAGCACCATCGCTGTGTCCGTTCGGGCGTGTCCTCGTCCGTGTGCGTCCGCAAGGTCCGAAAGTGGAAAACACTAACCGACACCGCACTGGACCGACCGACCGACCGAGGGACGCCGGGAAAGCGCCAGAGCCGTGTCGTTTATTGTGCTTAGTTTTATGCGCACGAAAATGTCGGCAGCAAATGAAGTTATGGTTAGTAATGACATCATTGGTCGGTTTTATGAGGCTTTAGTAGTAGTGCCTGCCGCTACTCGAAACCGGTACACTTCCCCATAGTGACCGGGCGGGCCCCCATCTATCTATCTACCTCTCTCTCTTTGTGTGCCTCCCGTTGTCGTGTGGCTACGAACATTGTCCCCATGCTGTTGGCGTTGGCGAAAACTTTTTCCTGCTGCTGCTGCTAGGTTTTATTTTGGTTAGTTCGTTTTTTCTTCTGCTTCAATATTTTGCTGTTGGCTAGCAAGCTTGGAAAGCCACCAGGGCAGTGATGTTGGAATTTTGTGGACGCTATTTTTGTGCACACTTCTAATGGTGCGGAGTAAATGTGGCATGTTAAGCGAAAGAGAGAGAGAGAGAGAGAGAGAGAGAGAGAGAGAGAGAGAGAGAGAGAGAGAGAGAGAGAGAGAGGTGGATCCAATGGAAATAGTAGTAAAAGTAATGCTGCGTAAGTAACGAACACGATCAACACACCGCGCCGGACAGGGAGGGAAAGGGCCTGGATGTTATGAGGCTTATTGCTAGCAAAGTTCACATTTGTGCATCGGTCGGGTGTGTCGGGTGTTGGCAGCGGGGAAAACTACCTCCACCAGTAATACACCTTATGCAGCACGTGTTTTGTGAGCCTATCGAGTGAAGTTAATAGCGAGCAGTGCGAATGTGGATCAGGTTGGGGCTCCGTGTGGAGCTTATCACGCTCGTGGGGATGCTGTGACGTGGTCGATTAAACTTGGAGCCTTTATTTAGTGCAGAGTGAGCTTCTCCACTTCATTGCTCCTCTAGGTGCTCTCCATCTCTCTTTTCGACTGTATGAAAGTTTGGTAAGGTGTACAGCCACGTCCTGTAGTAGCTTTATCGCTCTATGTGTACGGTATTGCGTGTTTTGTTTTATAGAAAACGTGTGCAGCGCGATATCACTTTCTTGTAATGAGTATTTCAATCAAGAATAATTGCCAATTCTGTTCTGTTTTATGGACCGCATCGTTTCGGTATTATATGGTAATGAGTTTTTCCACATATGTTGAGGTATGTGTAGAATATGCTGGGTGATCATCAAACATATAACTGTAGTTTTGTAATTAGTTTTATCTATGCATGAGCATATGTTACCTGAATTCATTCCACAAGTCTTAATATCACAAAAATATAAACCAGGTTCCTTGAAAAGGTATAAAAACACTGTGTATTGCATAAATACAGGGTTTTCCAAGTCAGTTTCGAATGTAAACATTATTATTCACCGCATCCAAGATGTTTTTCAACAGCTGTCAAATGGTTTACTTGTTTCAAAATGAAGTTTCAGGTTCAACACATGATTTTCAACACATAATAAAGAACTGTCGTATCTGTGACGTAAAAAAACTGAGTCGTGATGAAAATGATGCTGTACAAATTAAAAATTATTGTGATGGAAATTAAATGTCAGATCGATGTGGAACAACATTTTGCATGCGGTGATTAACAATGTTTACCAAGTCAGTTCGGAGTTACCATCATAATATTTATTAATTTCTTCAACATGATTTTAAACACGTCTCAAGCTGGATTGAGTTTGACAGTTTGTGTTGAAACTCATGTGTTAAAACTGAAATTTCATATGAAAGCAAATACACCATTGGACAGCTGTTGAAAAACATCTTGGATCTGGGGATTAATTACGTGCACATTCGAAAGTGACTTGGAAAACCCTGTATAGTAGCTGCATACTTCTTCGATACAACTTAGTTTTAACAAGCTACATATATTTTCAGATACACACAATGAATTCTTGACAAGGTGTAATGTAATTTCAACCGGTAGATGCTTTGACAATTGTGACTGAATCTGTTGACATCTATTCACAATCTATCAACCTAATCAAGTGTCCAATTCTTCTTCTTCTTCTTCTTCTTCTTTGACACACCAATCGTTATCAGTCAAGGCCTGTCTGTACCTCCAGTGGGCTTGGATTTCAGAGACTTCTTGATTACCATAGCAAGATAGTCAAGTCCTACGTATTTCCGCGACTTGAACCCATGCCAGGCATGTTGTGAAGTCGTACGAGTTGACGACTATATCATGAGACCGGACCTAGTCCAATTAGTGTAAATAAAATATACATTGCTTGCCAAGACTAAATTGATTCCGAAAACGTATGCAGCTTCTCTAATCTTAAATGTAAAACCCTATATTCGCCTACAAGCTTATATTATAAACTGAGCTCTAATTTGTATTTTGAGCATGATAACGCATAGGATCTGTTTTCTTTTATCGATATTGACCAGTTTGATCACTTGTTTATGTTTGGCCATTGAACTGTTGCGAATTAGTTCAGCTAGTATGTGTTTAATCAATTTAGTATATTTCAACCAGAATAATCTCTTATTTGCGTATTGAATAACTTTAATCTCTTTCAAACTAAGTGAATTTTAATTCCTTTGAAATTATTTAAAACAAATTAAGTGAAAGGATGACCAATAAACCGTTCATCCTGAAAGAAAACAATCTACGAAACCTTGTTTTACTGATCTCTTTATCCGATACCGATTAAATCTCGCCTGGATACTCGGATTCGAAGGATAACAGGTCTAAGTGAAGGTCACTCTTCAAAGTTTTCAAAGCAATGTTTGAAAGTCCTTGGGTAGTTTTATGTGTAATATTTTTGTTAAACAAAAAATCAGAAATTTGCAGCGAAATGTAGTAGTTTTAGTCACGATACAATTATCCGACCGCTGGACAAACAACTTTTCACTGAATTTCAGTATTTTTCGTATAAGAAAAACATAGTGTAATTCGTGCTTAAGGAAAATAAATATTCTTGAATTATAAAACAACACTTTTAAACAAACATTAAGACCTTCAGTCTCGTACACGATTAGCCTTTCGAGCAGTTAAATAAATCCATAAATTTAACAGATAATGTGTGCTAAAGCCCTCATGCTTTGTGTTATCCTATGCAATGGACTTTTCAGCACAAATCTTAATGTTTCGATCTTCAGTTTAATTACCTCATTTTCACGTAAAACTTCTCCTTTTTGCTTTTGCACGGTGGTTTGCGAAAGAAAGAAAGAGTGAGATGTAATTTATGATAATGCTTTTTTTTCATTCCTCTTCTTCCATCACAAATATCTAATGCAATAAGATTAATGCTGTGTCTGGATCTGATACCTTCCCGTTACCGCGTAGCGACCGTGTGCGATGCAACCTTCATCCTTTAAGCATACCCGCAATGGGAGGGGGGAAAAAGACATAATGGCCCGATACAAACAATATGCAAACAGACAACCAACGGCCCGTTCCGCGCGCAAAGCGCTGGCTTGCAATCGGATTATATAGTGAGCTTCTCAGAGAGAGAAAAAAAAACATAAACCTGGCACGAAAAGAAAGAAGAAAAATAAGCCCGAGTAAAAACAATACGGTGTGGCAGTACAATATGAATAAAACAATAATATGGTACCTTTTTCCTCTCGGTTCAGGGTGTAGGGAACGAGCGTGGTAGTTGAGCGGCGAATGGAGGAATAGACAATGGAAGGAAAAATAAGGTTTTGGAAAACTTTTCAAATATAAAGCGAAATCCATTATATGATGATTTATCTGTTGTCATCAGTGAATGTGCCCGTAGTGCCCGTGGGCTTGGGCTTTTCCTTCGCTTTGCTTTGGTTTGGTGGGAGGAAAATCGGTCGCAAACTCTTTCAACCCTCCCGTCCGTCAACCTTGGGGGGGAGTTCTGAACAAATCCGTCCCCAGCTGAGGACGTACAGAGCCTTCAGAATCGCAGAGGGAAGTTCTTGGAGGAACCAAGGACCCCGCATGGTTCGCATTATGCAAAACCTTTTCTGTTGCTTTTTTTTTGTTAGTTTGTTTGGTACCATTTTTACGGAAGCGAAAGAAAACTGTGGAATGAAGAATAAAACAAAAAACAAACCTTTCCTACCATTTTCTGGTTCATTCATTGTCTGAGGAGTTTGTTGGTTCGTGAAAGATTGGATCACCTAGATTAGGATGCAGCTGACAAAGGAGGTGCTTTCGTGGGAAGGGTTACGGGAAAGCGTGGCCGCTCGCGTTATACAGGGTTTTCCACGAGTTCTCATAGCCGTGGGACACTTAATGAACTCTTTCTAACGTGAAATGAACCTAACGTAATGGGAATTGTACTCTATAGCACCATTGCTGGACAAATCCAATAAGAATTTCGAAGCAGCCTGTCCAAAAAGGGTGCCATAGAGTCTAATTTCCACCATATGAAGTTCACTTCCAGTAGCAAAGAGTCAAGGACACACAACTATGAGAACCCCTGGAAAACCCTGTAACGCAGTTTTTTGTATCATCGTGGAAAGCCCAAAACTTGTGCTGCCTTAATCTTTACCCATCCAACATTTCCTCCATCGGCACAGTTTGGCTACAACACACAGGGGCAAAGTAAACACCTTAACCCTGTACTAACGAACTGGGTGAATTGGGGTTGGAGGGGCGGCTGGTGGGGGAACGAACGAATTATATATTTTTAATATGCAGTGGCAATGGAAACTTGGCACGCCAGCTGGCGTGTGTGTGTGTGTGTGTGAGTTGCTAAACATGACACGAACAAGTGGACCGGTGCGACAAGCTAAATAACAACTGCACACGGGCCGAGGTAACAAACAAGCAGCAGCAAAAAAAAAAGGATTTGACGACAAGCCTGCCAGACGCTCCTCTTTTCCTCCCCGAAGGGTTAAAAAGTTAGGCATAGCTAGGGTTTCGGAGGCGGGGGGAAAAAGTTGTCGCATTCGTCGCATTCTCCAAAAAACGGCGAGAAACCGCGCCGCAAGGTGGTAAATTGAATGTACCTTCGGCGGGCTGGCAGTTAGTCTAGCCAGGGCTGTCGCTTGGGATGGATAGTTAGCACTGGTTGTGTCCGCCCGAGAGGCAATCTGTGCTTTTTGTACTGTGTGTTGAGCCAGGGAAATCTCGCGATATAAAGAGAGAGAGAGGCTCTTGGGAGGGTTGTAGTGAAAAGTTAAAAAAAAAACATACCAGCATGGCATCGCCAGCCTCTTTGGCCAGCTACGACAGTGATGGTAGCGATGTAATCTTCGTCCAGCAGCAGCGACAGCTTTTGCCTGTTCAGTTCACCTCACTAATGCGCTCTGTGTATCCATTTCCCCCCTTTCTCCGGCTGTAGAATCGAATCTCCTCGATGCAGAAGATCGGCAAGGGAGAACCGGTCGACAACGATGAGTTCGACACGTGGATGAAGTCGAAGCAGCTGCTCAAGCCGGACGATCAGCTCGACCTGACCGAGGCGGAGCTGGGCGAGGAGATCCCGAAGCTGCTGTCGACCGAGAACCGCCACCTGCCGCGCAACCTGGTCGTGTACGACTTCCGGGAGGGTGCGTTCCTGCCGGTGCCACCGCCCGAGAACACGATCACGCTGCTCGAGTTCGAGGGCACCTCCATCCACAAGGACACGGACGAGGCGAAGGAGCAGATCTCGCGCAAGGGCACCGACGGTAAAGCGGATACAGTTTGGTTCCTTTTTCTTTTTTTCAGCGAGCATGTAAACACATACACACACACCGAGACACACAGCTGCAGAGAAAAAAGACATTCGAGCTGTTCGTTCGTTCGTTTATTTCGTGTTCTGTTTCCGCCCGTGGCGGGTCTTTCCGTTCATTTATCCCGTGTTAAAAGTAACCCTCTCTCTGCGTGGTGTGTTGGTGTGCGCGCCGCGCCTGGATGTATGCTATCCTTGCGTGGTTTTCTACCTAACGTGCTTAACAAGACAGAAATTTAAGCAAATTGATACCGAAAATAACCCATTTCAAGGCTGTGGATCTTTTACTTTACCTATCCACGAGCGCACTGCACCATGAAGCAACTGCTCTTTTGTTCACTTTTTTCTCTCTTTCATACTTTCACTCTTGTCGCTGGTGCATGGAAAGACTCTAAATATCTTTTTAATAATGGCATGTTTTAGTACTTTTGTTTCTTGATTTAGTTCAATATCAACTACTTTTATATCTTTTTGTTGTCTTTACATTAATCCTGTCTATTATACTCAGTTTTCTTAAAAGCTCCAGGTCTTGTGTCTTTCTCTGAGCATGTACATTAATAGAGAAAACTAGCAAAGTGTACAAGCAGTACTACTTGGATAGTCTTCATACTTGTCACCTAAAGATACTAACAGATGGTATCCTGTCAGTCTTGTATGTAATGTAAACCCCGAACGATAGAGAAAGTCTTGTGCCTGTGTAATATTTTAGCATTAATTGGTATTAGCCCATCATGATAGATTTCAGTAATGGGGATTTTCCCTTTAAATAATAATCCTCCCTGTACAGAGTAAGTTAACAGCATCGAAGACACGCAAAGACTTTCTTCGGTCGTTCCCTGACGCTCGCAATACCGTATTAGACCGTTTTTTTCCCACCTGTATACCACTCTTGTATTAATTCCATTTTTTCCACAACCCCCACCGACGTTCTGCGCCGGCCTGTTCTTTCCATTTTTTTCCTCCCCTCACCGAAACACAACCACCGCCACAATATTCACACTTCAAAATGCATGATGAACATTTAAAAAAACTTATTTCTACAATAATGCGAAACACTCGAAAATGAAAACAAACAAACAAATTAAAAACGAAAAAAACGAACAAAAACTCGTCACCGTCATCCGTGCGGCTTTTCGTTCCCGACACTGCGAAGAGTTGAATGTCACGCTGGACAAACCGAAGGAAACTCTCGCCGAAGACCAGGAGGACACGAAAAAGCCCGACACACCGGAAACTGGTGACGGCGAAGAGGGTGAACGGGATGAAGGTAAAGGCGTAAAGCATTAGGCAAAAACAAACCTCCTAAACCAATTGCAAAACAAAGCAAATCCTAAATCCGTGCAGCATCGATTTGAACCTTTTTGTCCGCTACCGTTGTTTGCTGTGATATTCTTCTCAGCTGTTTTATTCGTCTCTTTGTTCTTGTTCGTTGACTGCCTGTTGTTGTTGTTGTGCGTGTTTCGCTAGCCGCTTTGGTACGGTATTTAGATGTAATTTATATTAGTTTAATTTTTATTATTAATATTTAGTAAATTACATCATTTAATATGTAGTTCTTTTATCTAGTTTTGCCGTTTTTTACATCTAGCTAAACATTTTTACATAATAATTAGAGCAGTATAATATTCTGTACGATTATCATACCCTAGTTTCGTTTTCCATCAGTGTAGGTTATACTCTAAAATATGAAATAACTTAACAGCTGATGCTTTAAATGGAGTGTGTTGAGTTTTTTTTTATCGAATTAATGAACTATTTAAGAAAGCGATTTAGAATCCAAATGTAAAAAATATCTTTTCTCTGTAATATTGAGGCATATGTCAAACATTTACTAAAACTCTTTGATTCTTATTTATCATAGTTTTACAGGGTTTCCCACGATTTATTGGTTGGTTCCCATCAATTTTTGGTAGTTTCCCATATTTTATTGGTACGTTCCCACGATTTTTTGGCCGTTTTCCAGAATTTGTTGCTCCAATTGTATTGATATCCAATCGGAAAATACCAATAAATTATGGAAACGAGCCAAAAATCTATGGGATATGATCAAAAAATCGTGGAAACGCACCAAACAATAATAGAAATGCCAATAAATCGTGGGAAACCCTGTATTTAAATCCTTCCAGTTTCAATATTCAGAGATTCCCATTGGTTACTACCCAAACCTTTTTAGGTTTGTCTCCCCTTATTCGTATAAGATTAAAATAATGCCAATAAACAATCAAACAGAGAAAGAGAGAGCAACAAGAAAAAAACTGAGGTATAAAACCTGTCAATACTATTAGATTAATACTATAGTCACTATAGATACTATAGATAATTAAATAATACGTTTTATGGCCCTATAATTCATTTATTATACTCAATACACTCCACATGCAATAACGTTAAAATATTTATTAAAATTAAATTAAATTATTCAGAATGTACATATTACCTAGATCCTCGTTTTCTGTAAGTAGTAGCTCAATAATTCCCAATTAGTTACATGATGTGTGTATTGAATTTATCCATAAACTTACGTCTTATTTCGCTATAAGGAAGCCATAATGACTGCAGTGGAACGAGGGAATGGAAACATAATTCTGGATCATCTTTTAATTTTGTACATTTAATTCACTTGTAGATGAAGCTGAAGGTGAAGGCGAAGGTCAAGAGCAGGAGGAAGAAGTACAGCCTCCGCCGGAAGAGGAAGCTCCGAAGAAGAAGCTCACGAATCAGTTCAACTTTTGTGAACGTGCCGCCTTGACGATAGCGAACCCGTCACGGGTAAGTCATTGTGCCTTAACCGTTTGAGCTACTCTTGAACCATTCAACCACCTTCGATCCTCTGCCCAGTCCGTCGACACTCAAACGATACCACCGCCAAGATCATCGTACGGTGCCAGCGTGCTCCAGTGGGTGATCTACGATTCGTACATCGAGGATTACGCGCAGCAGCAGCGCGAGAAGGAACGCGAGAAGGAGAAAAAGCCCGGCCTGCAGCGGCGCGACGAGAAGAGCCGCAAGGACGAGAAGGCCAAGCAGGCGGAAGAGTTTAACAAGCGCTACCTGCAGGCGTGCCAGATCATCGAGCGGATGGTGAACCAGAACATTTACGACGAGATCGCCCAGGACTATCGCTACTGGGAGGATCCGTCCGATGAGTTCCGCGAGGAGGAGGGCACACTGCTGCCGCTGTGGAAGTTCTCCTACGAGCGGACGAAGAAGATGTGCGTCACCGATCTTTGCTTCAACACGCTCTACTACGATCTGTTTGCCGTCTGCTTTGGGACACGTGAGTACGGAACGATTTTTCGATTGAAAGTGTTTGCTTTAACGGAAAATGGGAAAATTGCCAACTCCCTACGGGGAGATGGCAAAAAAACGGGAACAGAGGGACAAAAGCGATGGGATTGTCACAAATTGACGACATGAAATCGATAAAATTGAAATTGATTGAAATGTCCCGTCCGTCAAACTTCATTGCGACCCCTCGCGAAGTGTGGGGTAAGCGTGTTACGGGGCCGTACACGGAGCAAAGACACAAACGACGCACCGCAGACCAGAACGTGACAAGCGTGCCGTACTGCAGAGGCAGAGAGCCCGTGCGTGGAAGAAAGTTGCTCCCATCCGGTGGTGCCACTGTCCCAGTTTTCCGACTGCCACTGAACGGTATCCGGGTGCGATTGGTATGCATGCCGTCGTTCGGTTTGTTCCGTTATTTATGGCTTCATTACGTGCTGCGGAAGTTTTGATGTTCCGCCAGTAAACGCCAGAGCCTGCGGTAGAAGAAGGGGGGTCGGAAGGGAGGGAGTTCGATTGACACACAAGAACGACACACAAATAACACGAAAGATATAACACCACCCGGATGGTATAGGTCAGGATGGTTGCCTTCACTCGGTTTTGGTTCCAGCTGAGACAGAAAGGTGAAAAGACGCTAACTGCTACTGCCGCGCAACAATGAGGAAGACGACAATGACGACTACGACACACGGACGATGACGGGCCGTAATCAATGAAGAAATGTTGGGCAACGGATATTAATTGAGAGATATGGCCTGCTGCATTGACGTTGCCAGGTACTTGCACGCGGCTGGCTGGCAATGGCGGGGAAATGGATGAGCCATGGCAAGGCTTCCGATTGGATGAACGGGAATCAGTTTAGCCGCTGTGGTTTATTCAGTGGAATGTAGAGCTCTTTCGCGATAATGGTGCATGGCATGGCGGGAGAATGGGAAAACATGATTTGCTTGCTAAATATATTACAGTGCGAGGGATAATGGGACATAATGAACCCCGATCGGAGCTGGTTCGCTGGTGGGCTGGGGTGAGATGTTGTGGCGAAGGAGGGCGGCCTTGACTAGATTGATTAGTTTCACTTGTTATGAGAGGGGATGTATCGATGTTAATGTAGAAAGCTAGCAACTCAGAAAGCTTTACTGTTAAACCTGCCTTGGAAGTAATTTCTCCCTGCAAGAGAGTGTGTGATGGTGCTTTGAAGTATTAAAAAGCTTTAATTTATATTAAAGTTGAGCCCATCTACTAGTTCTATGTGTGAGTGGAGCAGCTCCTGAGGGGAAATAATAATCAATTAATTGTCGTTATTGGGGGCCTTCACGATTCTAGTTAGTTTTTTGTATGGAGTTTGACAGTTGGAGGCTGAAATCATGTAAACAATC
>KB667866.1:386489-411864 GCA_000349065.1 Anopheles quadriannulatus | reverse complement strand
GAGAAAAAATGCAAAAGCAAATGCAATCGTTTCAAAGAGTGATTCCGTGGCCTGACGGGGCAGTTCAGTGGGCATGTATGGTGGCAGACAACGTGTTAAAAATACTGTTTACTGAATCATTCAGTAATGTTCGGTAGTCACCAAAATGACGGCTCGTTTACTGAAATCACAGTAAAGCCATTTTCATGTTACTGATTTTTCAGTAGTTGGTAGCGATTAAAAAGTGCAATAATATTCTTTTAAATTGAGTTTTTTTTTATGCGCAGAGATTGCCAGTCCGTCATATTCATATTCATCCTTGTTTTATATTATTTTATACAGTTTTTATACTGTTTTTTGCCCCAACAAGTTTTGATGGTTCAGTAAGCACCCACAGATACCACGAAATTTCAGCAAGCACAGTGAACTGTAGTAAACAAATTGATCTTCTTTCGAAGTAAATTTCTGAATCTCAATAATCTTCACTCGTTTATTAAAAAGATAAATGCTTGTTGTTTATACCAATGTGGAGCTATTACGACTATTGTTAGCGGACAGTTGGTAATTAAAAAGTACGCGTTTGTATGAAGACTGTACAGAGAATTTACGCCGGTTTTTGAGAAAAAAAATTAAAATCTCTTAATTTATTTAGACAAACGAGGCTATTCAAAGTTGTACATTTAAATAAGTAAAATGCCTTTAAAATATCCTTAGCAGGTGATTTCTGAGGCTTTAGAATATTTTTAAAAAAATCAAATATGTTGAACTCTTTAACAAACTGTCACAAAAAATCTACCCAGTGATACAGCCCATATGCCGGTTCAGTGTTTTAAATACTCTCTTATCCTTAAGTTTTCGCTCGAAAGCCTCCAAATCTCGTCATCCTTATCCCCCGCGGGGCAATTTGGGAAAGAATGTAATGGAACATTTATTCCATCTCCATCACTCAGCATTCTCTCTCTCTCTTTCTCTCTCTCTTTCCCTTACTGTCCCAACCCATTTCTCATCTTTTCAATCCATTGAACAGTAAACCATAAAATCAAGATACCGTTACAACCCATTAAACCTTTACTGCGTCGACCGTCGGCGGCTTGGCGACCGCTTTTCAAGTGGATCCGTGGGAAATGGTACCAACGAATGTGCACTCCGTTTGTCATTTGAGGCTCGCTGGGTCCACCAATCGGCTTGCGGCCTGTCCGTTCGGCATGGTGACGGTGTGGAACTTCACGATGTTCGCTCATTTTCCTTCAATCGCCTCCTCCACTTTTCCATCGCATCACATCGTCCCATCGTTGGTTTTGGTCGTAAAAAAAGGCTCATCGCGAGCTGTGAGTTTCATTTTCTCGGCCGGACAGCTTGCTGTTGTTCTCGCTAAAGCCTCCAGCTTAAGGTGACGTTGTGTTGTGGCTGTCGGGAAGCGTTAAACAACAAAAAATGGGGCACGCTCTACCACGCTTGTGTGAGGAAAATTCGCGAGTTTTCCGTCCCCGTTCACGGTGCTTCCTCGCGGGAGTTGGTGGGCAATAAAAGCGCAGTAAAATCAAAATTAATACCACTCCACTCTTTTATGACACTTTGCACACCTTTTATCCGCACGGGTAGTTTCACTTTATTTTTCGCTCCCTGCATTTCTCTGCCCAGAACGTACGCGGGTGGTTTGTTGACGCTGGTTGCTTTAAGAGGTGCGATCCCGTGAGGTTGCGTTCCGAGTTTCCGTGCAGACTGGAAGCAAGGGAGGAAATGAATGTTGCTCACTACACTCACCCGTCACAGGAAATTGGATTATTAAATGAAAATAGTGAATTGTTTTACCCTTTTGGTTGGTCATGATGCCATCTCTGCCCTTGTCCCGTGACGGAGCTGTTGCACTGAGCTACGGAAACGGTATTTAAAGAACGCAACCGGTCATGTGAGAGGGTTGAATTTACCGGAAAACCATATGGTGGTAGTTGCGAGTACATGCGCTAGATTGGAAAAGTTAATTTAATGAGAATAACATTATGCATTCCCTTGTGGGCTTGGTCATTTGCTGTGCGGTCGAGGATCTATTAATGTGTGGGCAATCTGTCGGGTTGCTGTTACGTTAGGGGATACATCCTGGTTGAGGTCGTCCTGGTTTATGTTGGATTTTATGTCGTTGGCTTTTGACGGCTTGGTTGTTGAGTGTGCAGCCAAAGAGAGAGTTTGTTTGAAAATTAAATATAAAAGTATAACAGTTTTATACTTTTCAATGCTGCTTAATAATATTACAAATTATCAAAGTAAAGTATAATAGTTGATTGATTCTTGGAATTTAAAACAGCTGTTGATATTATAGTAAGGTTTTTGTTCAATGCTATGAGTAATCAATTACAAATGGTATTATTTAGTAAGCAAATTATGGTTTACAGATCTGTTACGTTTCAAATATTAATTTACTTTTCTTCCTGAATGAAAAAAATAGTCAAATCTTCTGTTTTAGATTCATAATCTTGGTAAGATAATTGTATTATTATTGCTCTACTTTAAACGAAGAACTGTGTTAAAATGCTAAAATTATTTAATTTTTCAACCTAAATGTATACATAATGTCTTGATTGTGCGTAGGATGACTTTGCCTTATTTTTTTCGGGACAATCCTTAATTTAAGCATAATATTTTGAGGACACTTCATACACGTTCTATCAGACCATCAAATATTCAAAAAAAATTGTCCCTTTATTTTTCAATATGTTGACTAACGCCAAAAATCAGAAACATGCAATTTGAGATACGCCTAGAATTATGGGATTGAATGTACTACAATTGATGTTATTTAGTGTACAACAAGCGCCCTTCTCAGCCAGCCCTGTAATTATGTACTTAAAGGACAGTTTAGATGAAAATTTAGTATAAATAATAACCATGGTAAATAGGAAAATAAGACAAATACTATAGTTAATAAAGTGTTTTTTAATCTAAAAATGGCCAAACTCATTATTAAAAACATGACAATCTTGGATTGAGTACGGATAAGTCTAAAGATCATCAAAATATTGAAGGGTTTTCAAGGATAGTTTAACAGTTAACAGCTAAAACCATGCCCAATACTTTATTCAAAACCACACGCTGAACTAAATTAAACGTCCTAAGATTTTCAACCTTAAAAATACGTGAACCAACGCTGATTCATCGCAGGCTCTCTCAGGTTTGCACACGATTGATGGCATTTTTTTAATGAAGCATAAATATTCTGTCAAGAAATGTTAAAAACAGTTTAATTCTATATTTCTGAATTTATTAAAAGTACTAAAATGCATTTAAATTAGAAAACACATTTTTAAATGCATCTTTGTATGTATTAGAATCTTCTTCTATTTGGCGTAACGTCCTAACGCAGACATGCCGGCCTATACGGGCTTTCGAGACTTAATTCATTACCACGCAGCCGGATAGTCAATCTTTGCTACGGGGGGACGGTCCATTCTAGACTTGAACCCATGATGGGCATGCTATTGAGTCGTTCGAGTTGACGACTGTACCACGGGTCCGCCCGTGTATTAGCATGATAACATCCAATATACCGGAACGTAACTGTCATATGAAAGGGTGGAGTTTAATCTTTCTGGCTTGAATTATATAAAGGACCATTGTTAGATTATGATGTTCTGCAAAGCTTTCAAGACTATAGTAATAGATCACCAAACAAATCAATTCACAACATACAGCCTCATTCATAAGTTTTATCTTCCCATTCCAGTGGACTTTATGAAACAGAACGCGGAAGGTGCCGTTTGCTTGTTTACCATAAAAAATCCCTCCTTCCCGGACTATAGAAGTGAGTACCACAATCACCCATCAGTTTACGCAAAACCAACAAAATACTAACAAAACACTATCCTATCGCTTTTGCAGTTGCCACCGAAAGTGGTGCCATGTGCTGCGACATCCACCCCAAGTACCCGTACCTGATTGCGATCGGCCTGTACGATGGGAACGTGATCGTGTACAACCTGCAGGTCGGTACGAAGGAGGGCCCGGTCTACATCTCGCACGGCGTCAACGGCAAACACGCGGAGTGCGTGTGGGAGATCAAGTGGGGCCCGGACATGCAGGATGGCGAAATCAACTTTTTCTCCGTATCGGCCGACGGGAAGGTGTTCAACTGGGTGCTGATGCAGAACAAGCTGGCCATAACCACGATCATTACGCTGTTTCTCGAGCTGGATCAGGTCAGCGGTCCCGATGGCAGTACGCTGCGGTTGAAGGGTAGCGGCACCTGTATGGTGTTCCATCCTCACAATCAAGAAATTTTCCTCGTCGGTACGGAGGAAGGATACATCTTTAAGTGCAGCACAGCGTACAGCTCGAAGTAGGTGTGGGAGGACATTTCCCGGTTTTGGCAGCTTTATAATCACGACCATTTCCATTTTCCTTTTGGCACAGATATCTAATGACGTATCATGCACACTATCTGCCGGTGCATCGGATGGATTACAACAAGTTCAATTCGAACATTTTCGCCTCCTGCAGTGGCGATTGGCGGGTGAAGATATGGGAAGATATGCGCCCGTAAGGATACGAAAGCTTCTGCTCTGTCAGAAAGCCAAACTGCGTGTGCGAATGCTTAATGTGAGTTATGTTTCTCTCCCTCTCCCCTTCCCCCAGTGAACCACTTTTCATCTTCGATCTGGGCTCCTCGGTGGGCGACGTGAAGTGGGCACCATACTCGAGCACCGTTTTCGCGGCCGTCACGACCGAGGGCAAGGTGTTTGTGTTCGATCTGAACGTGAACAAGTACAAAGCCATCTGTACCCAGGCGATCGTTTCGAAGCGCAAGAACAAGCTTACCCGGCTGGCGTTCAACCAGAAGCTGCCGTTTATCATCGTCGGGGACGATAAGTGAGTATGGGTTTGGTTAGTTTGGGTGGGTATGGGTGAGATTGTTTGAATATTTGATTGCATACGATGCCCGTAGCCGGGGCATATGCTTGCAAGGTATCGTTCTATTTCCGTTCTAGTGGTGTTGATGGGTTCGATTTGCGATTGCATGAAATAGAGCTCGCCGGCAGCAATCTGGTGAAGGCGAGGATAGATAGTAGTGTAATGTATGGAAGGCATGGAAAGGAAGGCAATTTTTATTGATTGCACATTGAATCTATGGGGCAGGAATACTCGGCTTGGATATTACTCCTATATTACATTCAGACGGACACGTAGCTATAGCATAGACAACACAACAACACAAAAAAGTGATTTAATCTTGACGCAAATCAAGATTAGATTCAGATCCTTGTCATATCATCAAACTCTTCTTGTTCTATTATCTATCCTCAATACATAATTAAAAGTACTATAGATGTTGTCTCTTCAAGATGAATTGTTTCCTTAAGATGAACATGTTGACGGTCCCGTGATATTCCATACATTTTATGTCTCTGCAAGATGAATATCTCCCAAAGTCGAATATCCTTCAAGCTGCATATTCGATTTGGCAGTCAAAATTCTCTAAAATGAATTTTAGGCGTTCACAAAAATATTGGTCAAAGGATGCCATGTTTTTCTCCTAGTATCTTGGATACTTCATAGCAACACCTTCATCAGTTTTCCTCAACATGAATATCTCTCTAAGCTGACGGTCCCATGAAGATTCATCTTAGAGAGATTTCACTGTAATTAGTTTCCTTGTGCTTAGCTTACTCACCTATGGGCATATCCAGGTCATACCGGCCTTATCCTCCAGGTGTATTAGATTTATTTGTAGTCCTACATTACCGGATATTTTAACCTTGATATCTCTGCGAGACCCAGCATTACTTCTCGCTCTTGAACTAACCCTTTATTAGTAGTCTTTAATAGACCGCTTAGGGTGTAAATGCCCGACTAATAGAAATTATTTATATCACAGCCAGAAACAAAAACATGAAAGTCATTGTCTGAGGCACTAAAAACCAAAATAAGGAATTTATCTCAAAATCTGTATAGTTAGAAAGTGAGAGCTTATTGATATTGGATCCTTTGCCAAACTGAAAGTCTTCAGACAGTAAGTCAAACTTTCAAAAGCTACCTCATTAATTTCGCTCCAAAAGCGACCCTTTGTCATTTGGAACACCAAACCGCTTTACAAACTCGGCAATATTATCATTTTGTCGTTCCGCAGTGCTTACTTGCCTGTTCCAATGTCCCTGCGTTCGGTCTAAGTAATTATGACTAAATGTTTCCCACGCTACCGAAGCGTCAATAATTTGTTAATGACAAACTTACTCGACGAATAATTGATAAACATAATCCGCTTACGAAAAGCACACATACACCCACACACACACCGCTCTGTAGGAAAGCGACAGTGGAAGGAAAGCAACCGACTGACTGTTTAGTGGCACTCAAGTGTGCCACTTTGTTTCGCACACGACTGCGTGGCGGGTTGGGAGCGGAGGGGTGCGTTCTCCATTTATCAAATCTTATAATTAAACGGTTAACGATGATTGATGTTTACTTGCTTTTTGCTTGCCAAAATATGTATTTCGGTGACTTGAAGTCGCCGATGGTAGGTTTGGGCGGCGGGACAGTTTGATGAAGGTTGTAGCTCGCAGGCGCCTTCGCTGTGGATTAGGCTGAATAAGCTGTGGCGGAATTTTATAAGGGTTTTAAGTTTGAAGTTGTTTTTATTTTAGTTTTTTACTGCCACAGAGCGTTTTAATTGTGAATAAACGAAGAGGTACTAAGTTTTCCAGTAAGAATTTCAAGTGAGAACGCTTTACGGCTCAATAAAATCCTATAGTGACTTATTTATAAAAAGAGTGGTTCTGATTCATTCCAATTATGAAAACATATTAACCTGTCACTGAACTGTAGACAAGGTGTTCGTTAAAACAAAACCATTCACATAAACGTATTGCCATGTTCGTTCGTTGCCATTATTAGTACCACATGGCACGAAAATTTAATTCAACCAACCTGGTCTGACCCACCAAACTCATGCATTTTAATTTGCCTCAGGAAAATGAATTTATTCGAATTTGGTCCCCCCTTTTTATTCCTTTTGTTTCTTCCCCTTTTCCACCACGCTTTTCCATCGTCCTTTCGATAAAGTGTGTACCGAATGTTTTATGAGGTGAAGTGTGCACCGGCCGGTGGTCCTGTGTTTCTCTGCCAGTTCCACCAGTTCCACCCCGCTGTTGACGATGTATTGGCATCATTTATCATTCGGTGCCAACCACGTTCCAACTGGATCCGATGTTGTGCGGGTTTGTTGGTTCATGTTTGCTGGTTCTCCCCCATGGTTCCCTACAAATTAATGTTGACGTGTTTCATGTTTTTTTCGCTCCTTATTGTAGGATGTTGTTCAGAAATTTAATTCAATTACAAGGGGAACGGGTTAGCATCCTGCAGCATCCTGCAAGGACCGGTTGGGGTCTTTTGGCTTAATTTTTCAGTGTCCAAACGGGATGGGTTATCATTAGTTGACGGTTGTGTCTTACTCTGTGTGAAGCACTGTCTGCTTTGTTTCTGATCGCTTTTTTGTGTGTTTGCTTCTTTATCCCTTTACACAGAGGTACAACGATTACGCTGAAGCTTTCACCTAACCTACGCATCAAGACCAAGATGGGCAAGAAGGCGGGCGTCGTCGATCCGCAGCTGCTCGAGAGCCAGAAGCTGGACCGGTTGCTGTCGCTCGTTCGTGAGCTACCGGAAGGTGAAACGGTCAAGGAAACCGTGTCGACCGTCGCATCGAACTAAGCACGAGGAAGACATTGAGAGATTGCGAGGAAGAGCGACCTGTTTTTGTGTACGCTATCGAACCCACCTTTGGCAAACGTACGTTTATCGAGAGCAAAATTCGCAGCATGGCAGACATGGAAGACAGCCAACGGAGGATCGGTGCAGTGGACCGGTTCGTTTTGATTGTTATTTTTCGGATCCCACTCACGGAGTTTGAAATAAACGAGTCGTCGAAAGTCAAATTACCTTTTTTTGTCCACCCCCTCGGGCACAGCGATACTGTCGAACCCAGCCGGCATAGCCGGAAGGAAGCGTGTCTAGGAGCGATAGTGCGGTACTGTGGTAGTGTTTTCTCTTTATTTATTTTATCTTTTTCAACAGGTTCAAGGTTTAGGTTTACAGTTGTGTTATACGTTTTCTTTGCTCGTTTTGTTTGTCCTATCCTAGGCTATATAATGAGATAAATGTTATCGGGCAACAGTGTGTTTGTGTGTAATAGAAAAGAGAGTTTTATTTGCCTGTTAACAAGTTTAACGAATGTTTGTTCGCAAGAGGGTGTTTTGCAAGACTGGAAAGGAATGTTTGAATTTTTTATATAGTGTGTTTTGTTTATGTCTATTTTCTTCTTATCTGCAAGTAGTAGAGTTCATTGGTACAGTACATCGAATGAATGGAGGTTTTTTTAATGGCAAATAAGTGTTATTGGAGTAATAAAACAGAAACCGCACAACAGCATCACTATGTTTCAATTAAATTTAGAGTACTTGTATTTAGCTGCATTGAGTTAAAGGGGAAAACAGGCGAAAACATCCATTCTCTTACTAACATCAACTATTTGTTCTCTTTTGCTATACTGTTTCGTTTTCTGCACTGAATAGATTTGGTTTAATTTTTCACATTAAATTATTCTTTTCTTTACACAATTTTCAATTTCTTAAAACAACTTTTATATTTGTTTTTTTCTTTTTATTTTAGCTAAAGACTGTTTGCTTTTTCAATGTATTTTCTTTAATCAGACAATCTATTACACTAATTGACAAATGGTTGCTTTTAATTTAATTTTTCCTTTTTTGTTTTTGTTTGTCTATTTAAATGTTTAAAATCTTGAGGAGTGTTCTATTTTGCACATGGATTTTGTAGCTATTTTATTGTAGTTTTATTATAATCTTTAAGTTCACATTTACTGATCATTAAAGTGTGGATTATTGAGATTGTTTTTTGTTTCTCCTTTGTTTGTTTGTTTGTTTGAGCTGGTTTTGGGTTTTGGTTTGGATCGTCCTACATTTACGTTATCACATTTGCTGCTACAATTGGTTGAAAGGATTTAATTACTTTTTCCCCCCTAATTTTTTTACACCACACACAGATCGTTGCGAAAAGCGCACGCATGCAGGGAAAAATGGCATCCAAATTTTGTCAGCTTGCTAAAACCAATTCATTTATTGCTTGATGATAAGCGTAAGCAGTTTGAAAAAAATGGGGAAAGAAAAGGCCAGGTAAGCTTAATTTAAAAATGATTCAACGCTTCTGGCTACCCATTTGCCTTCCTTTTGGTGTCCATCTTTCCATTTTTTAATGCCAGTTTTTGTTTGTTGCATTCCGTCCTCCTTTTTTTTTTTAGTTGTATGTACACGTTGCACGATTCTTTGTTTCCCCCTCCTAGCGCTACCTACATTGATTCCACATCCTTCCCTGCATTCCCTCCTACTTCACCTTCTTCACCTCTAGATACTCTATCACATTGTTCGGGCACATGATGGGCTTGCCGAGGAACAGCACCGTCGACATGGGGTGCAGAAACTCGACCGAAAACTTGCGCGCCTTCCAGCCGTAGAACCCGCTCGGCCGCACCAGCTCCCCGCTGGACAGATCGAACGGCAGCAGATTGACGGCGATCGTGTTCTGCTTCGAGTACTGCACCCGAAAGTAGTGCCCGTCCGTCGCCTTCAGCCAGTGGAAGCCGGCCTCGTCCGTGTGCGGGCGGGTCTGCGCTTTGCGCAGCGCGACCGACCGCTGCACGTCGTCCCCGTTGAAGCTGAGGTCGATCTCGTACGCGTCCGGTGCCAGCCCCTTCAGCTCGATCGCATCCCGCAGGGCCCGATTGTCCAGCCAGTACCGTATGCCCACGTTCTCGAACTCGTCCACCACGTGGCGGAAGACGGCTTTCAGCTTTTCCAGGCAGCAGGGCGGTGTGTTGCGCCCGAGGTAGCGATAGAACGGGCGCCCATTGTGCACCTGTCCGATGCAGCTGCGCGTTTGCTTCTCGCACCCGTAGAACGTGATCTCCGTAAGCAGCGAGATGGTTTGATTGTTGTGCTCGTAGCTCTTCACGTACTTGCGGCGCGCGTTGGCAGCAGCGGCGGCACCGGCGCCGGCGGCGGCAGAGCTGCCAGCTGCCGAGCCGAACGGAACAGGACCACCACGGCTCGAGGCTTTATCGTACAGATAGTTTTTGCGTATGACTTTCTTCACCTGTAGCCGACGGTAGAGGGCTTTGAATTGTTCCTTGCGCTGGTTGCGGCGCTTCGTTTTCGTGTGGTACGAGGTGAACAGCTTACGGCCGTCCTGGAATGCACCATTGAGCAGCACTTTCTGTGTTGGAGAGGAGAAGGAGAAGGAGGAAAGAAAAACGAGTAAAAGATTAGATCGGATTTTTGGTGGCTGTATTATGTGTGTCTGGTCCGAAAAGAAGAGGAGAAGAGAAAAACGGCTTCCCACCAAGCGAAGAAACTCATTTCCATTGCCATCCGGATCCGGAAGGCGAAGAATGTTACGTGGAATGGATTTGTGTGGTTTTCCGTTTCCCCTTCCCAGACCCCCCCTCCCCAAATTGTGCGAAGTGGATCAATCGATTGCCGCTCATTCTTGGCGTCGTCTTGCTGTGCGGACCGATATGTTTTCCTCTTGCCACGTGGCGTTCGTTGCCCACGAACGTGTACGCAACCCGGTTCGCAGTGGCTCCACAAAAGGTGGATTTTTTTGTTTTTTTGGAAATCGATTTGTGTTGCAATTTTGCCTGAGCATCCTGCATGGGGTGGAATATCTTGGCTGTTGGGCAGGAAGCCTTTGCTTGCTACGGGAGAATGAGTGGAAGCACAAATTGGTAAAAAAAAGAAGGAAAAACTGAAACTGAAACGGCTTCCGCGAGCGAATGGGTCGCTTTTTGCTTTCTTGTCTAGAACTTTCCTAGAAAGAATGCAAATTTCATTTTCCTATGCAAACGGTTGCGAATTTGCGATTTCCTTGGAAGATAGTAAGCCAGCAGAACGGTGGCGGTGGATGAGGTTTGCGTGAAAGAGGGGAGGGTGGGAGGAGAGGTGCGTTTCGCTAGCCCTGTAATCTAGATAATGGAAGGTGCTTATCGGGTGCTTTATGTTTGCTCTCTCTATCTATATATCTCTCTCTCTCTTTCTCTTTCACTCTCTTTGGAAAGTGTGTTTCCAGTGCGCGTGTGGGATTTTGTTGTTCGTGGAAAGATGATTTAAATTGAATTAACCGCTCTCGGTAACAGGGTAAAGCAGACAGAAGCTGTTTGTTTTGACATTCTTCTATTACGCGCTTTATCTTCATAAAAATGTAGTAAATGTTTAAAGCTTCTTTAATCCGTTACATCTTGGATGTGCTGAATGTTGCGTTTTGTGCTCAAAATGGATTTTATTTGCATTAAAGAATACAAACGGGAAAATACATTATAAATCCTTATAGTATTTGATAGCTCAATCGGAATTAATGGTGTCTTTCTTTGGTGGTACCACTCCTACACCGAATACCAGCATAACTAGCTAGGAAAAAGCATAAAGCTCAACTTGGTCCAAAAAACTTCGGAAGTAGCTTGCAATCATTCATCAGAAGTCATGGTCCGATACCGGTCACCTACGGTACATGGCAAAGTAAAAGAGAAATACAAATGGCAAAGTCTTCAGACCGGAAAATGGCGCTGGCGCTCGGTATTATAAGTTGCTTTATTAACGAAGATACTTCAGTGTTGGCAATTACTTCTCCTTTCAAGACTGTGCAAAGTGCACATGTTACTGTTGTATTCGGAGGAGATTTGGCGTTTCTTTCCCATGCTCTATAAATGATTCATAAGCTTGCCTTCAATGCTTTATCATCGTTTCAACAGCTTCCTTCTTGGAAGCTTTTTTGGTAGTTTTTATAAGATTTGACAGTTCATGCTTCCTCGCTGATCAAGATTTATGAGTACTTTCTAGCTTTTATTTTGTTTTCTCTTGTGTTAAGATTAATTAAAAGTGTAGTGAGCTGGTATTTAATAATGGTGAATATTTTCTAATAAATTAACTGAACTAATTTCTTGATTTTTTAAATATATTTATTACAAGGCAACTGTTTTTAATCTCTTCAATCTCATTAAATAATGAACTAGCACATTTAAATTAAGAGTGTGTTCGATCGTATAATCTTAGTGCTACACTAGTACATCTCACGAAGGCTGATGGAAGACCATTAAAGCATGAAGTAATTTTATTATTTTGTTTTCAGAAAATAAGCTAGAAATTGATTAACATTTCCCACCTGGTTTGGTTTTGCCAAAATGCCTTCTTTTTGAAACAACTCATAGTAATGATAGTACAGGTTCATACATACATAGTTCAAACATTTACCGCTAGGTGCGCTGGTAACTTAGCAGGCATAACATAACGCGTGACATAACGCATAACGTTCTAACGTAGAAGATGTACAGCCACTCGATCCCAAACTCGATCTCGAGGAGGAATGATACTTGCAGTTGCCTAGATACAACGGTTGCATTAATTTATGTCACGAGTATCTTGCTCAGTTGTGCGAACAATATGGCAAAATGTTCAAAAGAACATCCCATGAAACAAACGCCATTTTATGCCATTTTGACAATCGCTTCGATCGTTCCCGAATTTGATCGAGTTTCGGAAAGTGGCTGGTAGCGATTGAGAAAGAGAAAGATGAAAATAATTAATGAAATAATGAAGGAAAAGTTAGCCTCAACATCAAAATATCACAATGAAACAAAGAGTAAATAATTATATCTAAATTCACTACTAAGAGCTGAGAAATAGATCAAAATTAAAATGACCGAATTATCTGTAGCTTTAACATGGTATGGATGACTTAGAGCCAAGGAAGGTGGTTAAATATAATGCATGTCATCGTTCATAAGCAGTCGAAAAGAATTGAAGATAATCATCCTATTTTTGAAGATTACTGATTATTTGATACACAAACAAGTAAATAAAATAGTTATTGTTGGTAAAATATTGTAATCAAATTAGCATTTAGCAGCAAAATAAGTCACCCACGTCATTGAAAAGATAAAGGATACAAGCAAAGCGGTTTATAGATAAAAAAAAACAGATTATTATAGGAAAAGGACTCTTACCTTTACCTATACCATATGCACGACATACCCTTCGTCAGACGGCAATCAAGGCGAAGCTACGCCCAATCAATCATAAGCCTGTCTGGCGCTTCTGCCTCATTATGGCATGCGGCAAATGAGCGCGCCAGCGAAATTGCTTCCCAAATTTGCATGAAAATGATAAGCATTCTGGGCGATTTCTTTATGCCCAGCCGAACGCTGAGTTGCGCCACTCTCGCACACAGGCGGCAGCGCTCCCCAAATTGAATTGCAAATATACAAACACATCACACTCTCAACACATACACATATGCACCATATCGTCATCATCAGTCTTGTCCTTGACGTTCGCCCAAACCGTGCACATGGGAAACGGGCGTGCGGAACCCTCTCCCCCCCTCCTCCCTTCGTAAATGAGCGCCAAACCTCATTCAACGTTACGCGGCGTTATGCTTCGGAAACGGGAAGGAAAGTACGTGCACAAAGCAAAATCGTTAGGCGAAAATTAAATTCATTCCAACAATGCCTTTTCATCGCTTTCAAGCATTTCGAGCTCACGGGTGGGAGAGAACGGAAAACAGGAAGTAGAAGGAGTAAGCGCAGCAGCATAATGATCGCGCACCGGGTTTGGCCGCGCATTTTGGCTCGTGGGTGAGTAGTAGGCTTGGCAAAAGAAAGTAGGAAGGAAAGGAACATGGAACTGTGTTAATTGTATTCTAGCCGGTTGGTGAGTGTTTGGGTGGTAGGTGGGGAGAGATTCTTGAGTCCTGAGCCGTTGTTGCTGGCTTGAATGGAATGAGATATGGATTTGTCCGAAAGGAAATGGAAATGAAACGCCAGACCGAACGAGAGCGTTTTCTTCACTTTTCCTCGGATTGGGAATTTACAGAACGTTACACAGTTGGAGTTATTGGTGGGGAAGATTTCTGGAAGGATAAAAATGATGAGTCAATGGTTTTTGGGGGAACGATAAAGCTTTTAACTGCGCATTGATGTTTGATTTTTCCAACTCGCTAAATTCAATCATTGATTTTGGGATTTTAATTTCTCTGTTCATTTCAATTACTTTATTGGTTTGAATCGCTTGATTTAGTTTGATGAGAGTTATTGTTTTAATTTTTGTGTTTTTTATTAATGTTTTTGGCATTTATTGTATTTGGCAATGGATAAAAATTTAGTTATCTGATTGAATTAAATTTGTTCACTTATGTTTGAAATAATCCGAATATTTATTTTTCCAAATCTTAGAACCATTCTTCAGAAAAATGTCGTAAAAAAACAAAAATTGAAATTGATATAGAAAAATCAGAGAAAAGTCTATAAATTGTGGAGTCTATTAGCTAGAAACTATCAATTATTTGTACGAGGAGTTCGATAATAATCACAAAACAACCAAAAAGTTGTAAGAAATAACCAGACAACCATGGGAATACTGTAATTTCTGTACATACAGTATATTAAACACATTTTTGTTGTTTTTTGTCTGAAAAACCTCTGAAGCCTCGTCGTTAGTCTGCTGTATTGGCAGCTATTTCGATAGCTCTCGTTTGTATGTAATTTTGGGTATTAAACTTATCAAATCATATTCACTTATTCTTAATTCTTTTCAAAAATGCAACAAATATTAAAAAAAAGAATTCAAAATCTTTTGTATGTTTGTTCTAAACAGCAGCTACAACAAACGAAAACATTGAGATCTCACTGTACAATAATCCAGAGTGTCTTTTGCCCCATGGATTTGTCAAACTGTTCACTTCCACAGATCTTGAGTGTTTTTTTTTGTGTTACCCACTGTAGATTGATTTTACTTTTGATTGCTCATAACAACCTACCTCGCATCACCACAACAGCAGCAGGCCATGACGGTGGGAAAAAGTCCGGTGCGCTCTAGAGACTCGTCCAAGAGTGCGAGGGGAGAGTTTTAAAAACCACCCCCTCCCTTCTTCGTCTGACCCAGAAATCAGTGGGAAAGGAAATTAACAAACGAATAAATGTCGGGGCAGAGCGAGAGAGAGAGAGAAAAAAAAGCCCGGCCAGATTAGAAAACATGTGAAATGTTGCCAACCTCCCGATGATGGCAGGCATGATGACGTGGACAGTGGACCACGTCGCCTCGGCTAAGGAGGGGAAAATTTTCATTAGCCATTGTTTTGGGATGAAAACTGTTTGCTTTTAGAGTTGTTTTTTGTTTTTGCTTCTTGTTGTTTTGCTTCCGTTTTTGTTTTTTAGTCATGTCGAGTCCATCGCCGAACCGATTTCCCATTATCTTTAGTCTATCTGTCGGGACACAGTTCATTTCGAACGGAAGGTTTTCATTTCACGATGTGTCTAAGCTATTTGGGGGGAAAGAAGGGAGGGGGGATGGGGCAAAAAATGAACGTCAGAAAATTCCTCTTCGTCTCTCTTTCTCTCTCTCTCTCTCTCTCTCTCTCTCTCTCTCTCTCTCTCTATCTCGTCTACGAGTGTTTTTCCTACCATTAAGGTTTAGGAAAAATCAAGCACTGGAAAGCGGCTGGCGGCGGCTTGTTGATGCTTTTGCCTTTTCTTTGTTATTCAACTTTTCCACTTTTCACGGAATCGAAGAGCGGCACAGTGACAGGGCAGGAAATACGGGGAAAGCACAGAACCAAAAGCTACGAATGGTTTGGCTTTACTCTGTATACGTAAAACCGTGCGCAAGGTCATACCGCCAGCCGCTGGTGCGCGGAGTACGTACCAGCGGCTGACATCGTAAAACTCAAATATTTATCTTCATAATACCAGTTTTCTCTGCTGGTGCTGGCACTTTTTTTGCTTTCTTTTTCTGTTGTTCACTCTCTCTCTCTCGCCCTCTTCTATTTGTGTGTTAGTCCACAAGGAAGACGTTTTCGTGGAAGTTACTACCCAACACCAGCCCGCCAGGGCCACACGGTGTGTTTATCCTTCTTCCTGCCGCGCGGGATGATACGCACAGGGAAAGGATTTGTCCGCCTCTGCTCTGCGAGTGCTGTTTCTTAAAGTTAACGCCAAGTTGTTGGTCTTCGAGCGATAAAGTTTGGGACTGTACGCGGCCTGTGGTTGTTGTTGTTGTTGAAAGATGGATGGATGCGTGACTACGTGGTGGAGCAGAATTGGTGCCACTTGACTCCACCATCGTCACCATTAGCTCACAACATCCGCCTCTTGCAGGATACTCATGATGTTCATCATCACCACCGTAGAGAGGACAGGGAAGGTAACAAGTTATCCGATTTAGCCCTCGTTAGGTACCGCGGTCCCAAACTCCGTGCACCGAACAAGTATTCCCCCGTGCGAGCATACGTGCTAGTGATGATGATGGCAGTTTCACCTGAAGCCTTTTAAAATTAGCTCACCGTGTAGTGGTGGTGGTGGTGGTACGGTATGTCGGAAGATGACGCGTATCCGCCCTGACACAATGCCGTCAGCCACAGTCAGACTGTGGCGTGTGGAGATGACGTTATACAGGAACACTCGTACTCGTGCCGGTGAAGATGCTGTTCCCTCCCCACGATAGAGAAGCTGCTGCGTACGCTTAAATCCACTTACTTGGGGCTAATTTTGCGTTTAAATTGGCTTGAGGAATGTTTTCTTCTTTTTTTTTGCTGGGGGAGACATGTGAGCATACTTCCTGGAAGTGATAGCTTACGGGGAAAGTTAACATGATAAAAAGGTGAAGAATATGGAGATGACGAGGGAGGCAAGCACTCACTGGTTCCATATATATTAAAATCACAACTTACGGATATTATGTAGACAGATGTCTACCACTGAATATTAATAAATATTCAAATATCAAGGCTTTGCTATGCGCTACTCGAGCTTGAAATTAGAAAGTCGATATTTTATTAAAATGATAATTTTTAGGATATTTATTTGATGCAAGTATCGTATTAGAACTATATATTTTGGCCGAAGAATGGTCTGACCCGGTCCTGACACATTCGCCGCACTGTATGTTCAGTATGATATGATGGTAGTTTAGATATTTTATCGCCTAAATCAAGTTCCAAGGACGGCTTGGTTGTGATTATTACGTGATTCTCATGACATTTTTAGCACTGATGATTGGTTGGACCAAAGTGGGGTAGTCAGTGCTGCGTATGAGGGAGCCCAGTCCTTACGGGGTTTGATTGCATATATTTTTTAATTAAATGATATTTCCCAATTTTGGTATGTTGAGCCACTATTTTCCAAGGGCACAATTATCCATTGCTATATCCTTTTGGGCAATGTTATAAAATAAACATGCTTGAGAATTAATATACATGAATAACCTTAAAAAAGTTAAATATCAGCAGAACATAAGCGTTATCAGCTATTCGCTTTTTTTTATTCAGGACGATTGGTACAAGAAGGCCGTGTTCTATGCTATTTAAGGTCATTCATGATCAAATGGTAAACTTGCTACAGCAAAAAAAAAAATTACAAATTTTAAACATTTTATTGATTGTGGTTAATAATGATGCAAGTCTATCGAACTGATAATGAACACACTTCAAACCAATAAGAAGTGTTTTCTTATTCCATTTTTGTATTTAGTAGGTAAATGTAATAGCCAATAAACAATTGTGTATTTGTACCGAATTGGGTCAGATAAAGCAGTCGTAAAGTAGCCCTCAAGCAAAACGGATATGATGCATAGTTTACACCTATGATTAATTATAAACTGGTATTATGTGTTTTACTTTTTAACTGCTTGAATGTGAATGAGCCAATGAATGTATTGTTTATTATGTTGCAAAGAATAAATAGCACGCTTTACCAGGAATTAAACATAACATATTACAAAGAAATTTTCCATTTTTAACATGCAATATTGCATAAACTGACCGAGAAGTAATAAAATATGTCTTTTTTTGGCAATGAATTATCACAATATAAAGGATTTTGTTCTTTTGTTGGATTATACTTCGACAGACTTTTACAATCCGTGTCTTTGCTACTTTGAGATGAGGAACTATTTGTGATCTTTCCTTTTGACCACCGGACCGCTACGAGTTTCCAATAAGAATAGGAATTTCCTGTCAACCTACCCAAAAAGATTTCTATACAGTTGTATTCTATTCTTATAATCGAGTCGTCTCGACGTTGAATTGATGAATTTTAAGAACGATTAGAATGATTGTCAAAAGTTTAAGGAATATATATTGTATATACAATCAACTGTACTTTACATGGTTTTTTAGGAGTTCTCATAGTTTGGAGGCACTTTCATGACTCTTTCTTGTTTGAAGTAAACTTTATATGTCGGGAATTGGACTCTCAGGCTTATTCTATTCTGAATTTGATTCGATTCGAGTCGAGAAAATGAACTCCAAAGAGAACTTATCCATACAAATGAACACACAAAATGCATTAACTCGCCGTCTAGACAACTCGATTATAAGAATAGAATACGCCTTTATATGTCTGATACACTAGTAGCCTTTTAGTATGTCACTTTTTCGTTGTGTCATAGAATTGAAAAGTCTTTTGCTGTCCCCAATTTAACGCACGTTTTGGTTTCCATTGAAAAGCCCTTTTTTAAAAAATTCACCGAAATATGCTGGCACATAAAATTCCACAACAGATGAGGGTATTGGGGCAGGAGTTGAATTTTCATCTTTAACAGAGTGCCGCGCCTTCGAAGGGTCGCCTTGAATGGCAAGATTTTGTGTGGCCGTGCTGCCCAGTATTTAGGCTGGTAGTGGTAGCAAAGCCATGCGATGAATGGAATAATATTAAGCAAAAATAGCCCATCGAATGCGTCCCCCGCCGGGACCGGAAAAGAAAGCGATCCCATTGAATAGCCATTCTAAGCGGTGGGAAACCTTTTGCAAAAAGCCTTTCATCGGGAAGGCTAACTTTTCGACGAAATACCAAAAAGGTAGAACAGGTACGGTGGTGGCATAATCGGGATAGAATAGGAAAAGAAAGGAATGTATCTTAAGAAAAAACAGCTCAAAGCAGCATATTTTATGTGGCATCAACACTTTTCAACGTACAGCGGAAAGGCTAAGCCTTGCAAAGGACTGAAACCCAGGAAAGCCCAAACAAAAGCTCGACAATCATAACGGAACGCATGGTTTGCGACACATTCAGTGACACATTGGTTTAATTTCGAGCACGATTTCAAAGCACTTTGAGCTTAGCTCGTTTCATTTGCCCACACAAAAAAAGAAGCTCTCCCCGTTCGCGTTCCTTCGGCCTTAAACGATCGTCAGCGGGAATTCACCTGAACGGCGCGTGGTTGCCACTTTTAAATTCATCATCCCTTTTGCCCGGGCTAGCTTTACGGGGTAAGGCGAAGGACAGGCACAGAGAGAGAGAATGAGAGAGAGAGAGAGAGAGAAAACACGCACGCAAATGCTCGAAATACTTCACATGCGAGAAACATTTGCAAAGGACATTCCCGGGACATGGTGCGTAGGAAATGGTGGATCTATACACTTCCAACAGGCAGCTCCCACGTGGCAGAAGAAACAGCCAGACAGCGTGTGAGAGAGAGAGAGGCTAATTTTTTTTTGCAGTAGGAAACCTGAACAATGAAGCGAAGCAAATGGAACGCACGGATGGGGGTGTCTGTGTGGGGACGGGTGGACAGAAAGATGAAGTGTTCATATATCCATTTGCCACCGTGGGTCGACATTTTGGTCTCTGGTGTACCGTACGGAAGCTGGCGTCGAGCTGGGCGCGCTCTTTTCAGTTTTTCGTGCGCTGGAATTGGAACGGTGGGAAAGAAGAAGCGGGTTCGGGAGGGGAAGGTCGGTAAGCTTTTTATTTGTTTGGTTGGCAGAATTTGGGTTCCCCTGCCCGGGTTTTTGGTGCTTGTCGGTGGCACTAGCACGCCAGAGAAAAGGGCAGATTGTGATAAATGTGTGTGGCCGAGGTACACAATGGGAGCGCTAATCACTATGAGATGTATGGAGTGTACCGGCGGGACAAACTATAGCAACTTGTTTGGTATTGTAATCAATCGTAGAAAACATCTGTGACATTTTTTATTTAACCTTTTAAAACATCTGCTAAATGTTCTGTACAGCCTCCAAGAGTAGCACAAACCAACAGTTTGAACCCTAGTTAAACATCCATGCACACATACAGCATTCATCCAGGCATACATTTAATCATTAAAAACATTTTCCTGAAGGGAAACGCTTTACTTGAGTCCCTGGAATGGCAGTCTTCATGGGATATATTGTACTAAACACAAAAGTCTTTTGAAGTATCTATTTTGCGCAACAAAAGAGGTCAATTATCATGATATACTCAATCGGATCAGTCCCGTGGTACAGTCGTCAAATCGAACAACTTAACAACAAGCCCGTCATAGGTTAAACCCTCATATGGACCATCTTCCCGTAGCAAGGACTGACTCGAAAGCCTATATAGTTCACGACTCCGAACCGACTCCGGCTATTGTTAGACCGATTGCGACTCCAGCAAAATTCGAGACACTAGTTCTGCGCGGAGTCGGAGTCTTTCGAAGTCATCACCAGTCGTCCGGAGTTGTTGAGTCGTTCGGAGTTGTCCAGAGTCGTTCGGAGTTGTCTAGGGTCGTCCAGAGTAGTCTGAAGTCGTCTGGAGTCGCCCAGAGATGTTTGGAGTCGGAGTCGTTCGGAGTCGGCTAAAGTAGATCGGAGCCAACCGAATACGAAGTTGGTGGGAGTCAACAGGAGTCATCCGGTGCATTGTGCTTGTGATCAAACGTTTCATTTGATTGAATTTTTTGTTTCACTTTGCGCGTGCACTTCTTATACAGGCCTTTGTGACGAAGGCCGACTCCGAATGACTGCGGACAACTCCGACTCCAACCAATTTCGGACGAATCCGGACAACTTCGAACGATTCCGTATGACTCTGCACGACTCCGGATGACTGCAGATGACTCCGACTCCCAACGACTCCGAACGACTCCGGGCGATTCCGAACAACTACGGACAATGCTGGGCGGACCTACCTTCCGGACTCGGTGTCGAAATTATCGGAGTCTGATCGGAGTCGACTTCGGATTTTTGACAATCTCATCACTAGTCTGCATGTCTGCGTAGGATGTTCTGCTCATAACGTTCTGTCCGCCCATGCGCTAGATAGAAGCGAAGGGCTAGATAAAAGGTAGAGTGGAAACCTGTTTATCATTGTATTTTGTATTACTTTTTATCCGAGCTGTTTTCCAGTCTGTTAGGAAGGTTAGGCGTTGTGACGCGATTAAAAATTTTTGGAAAACAAGTACCTGTTCCTGATTCCTGTTACTAGGTGATTTGTTAAATCTAATTTCCCACTAAAGCATTAGTACAAGTCTTCACCTATAGGAAACAGAGTGCTAGACCCAGTTATGCATCTATTTAGTATTACGGTATCAATTTTTATAGTTATAGTTCTAATTCACTTTATGGGACAACCTGTTATCCTGAACTCAGTATTATATTCTTCCTTATTTCCCTATTCTGTCCATTTGTTCTCTGCTGTCCTTTGCAGTTCTAGTTACACTCTGGTTTATTCCTAATTCTTGGCCATATGGTTCGGTGACAGAGCTGTGCAACGCGTTGTGCACTTATGTCAGAGTATATAACAAATGTAAGAGAGTATTGTTTTATTTAACACATTTACTATCAAGTACCCTTGATTCTCTCTTTTTAGATTGTGGAACATATCTCTCTATACGTCCTGTTTAAATTGTCCCTCCAGATGTTAATCTATCTTTCACATCTAGTGCTTGACACGGTGACGGCCTTTCACCAATATTATTATGCGTCACTGGCTTGATTCTTTTGTTGCAGTTTTAGAAATCTAAATATAAAAATTGAAACCATAGCCGGAGTGCATTGGATAATGTTTCTACTCTACTAAGATAATCATTTCTGCTCCAAAAATTAGACAAAACACTAATTGTTTCATTGTGCCGTCTAAAAATCCCGATAAATTAATCATAAATACAAGGAGATGATTAGTTGAGATAGAGAACAACAAACAAAATAAAGAAAAGCTAGTACAGTCATTTGAAGGCATTGGATACACATGCCATACATCCTATGTGATAGGTGGGTTTTATGACAAAATTAGCAACACAAGAAACAATAAAACCAAATGTAGAACCACTGCAAGTATGTCCCCTTACATTCCCACTATGCCTATGACAGGACCAAAACAGACCAAACATTCAAACGATTGAAGCATACTGAACCCAGGAATGAATGGCAGCAGCCGCACACAGGACGAATCTAAATCGCTTAGAGAACCGGCCAAAGAAACACTTCACTTGTCCCGCACCTCCCCTTCCCCCCTCCCCCCTCAACCGGTTTGCAGCAGGGCAAACGGAACGGAACGGTACGGCAAAATGGGCATTAAATCTACACTGAAGGGCCGCTCCGTTACCGTAGTGCGTCGGTTAATCGGTTTCGGGCAGCAGCTGGGAGTTGAAGGTGGTTGTGTGTTGGGACTACGGCGAAGGGGAAAGCTCGTAACGTTTAATGATTTTACGCTCCGATGCCTAATGTGATGCGAGATGGTGTTGCTTCGTGTTCTTTCCAAAACCCGACTCAGATCGGGGCCCTCTGTTTCATTGCTTCACTTGCTCCTCCTGCAAGCAGTATCGTGGCGCTTGTGGGAAAAAAGACCTTGGGAAATTGAAATCGGAAGATGGGTAGTTTACATCCGTACACGTACACATACATACACACACACAGAGGAATTCTTAAACCTTCTCAGCTTAGCCCAGAAAATGGAACAAGTGTCGAACGGAAAGTATGATGTACGGTCAGCAATACACACCGACGAACGAGGAGGAACCTTCACCTTCATCTCACGCTGCCTCATCGTAACCGTAGCCCGGAATTGCACTTCCGGAAACAATCGTTCCGTCGGTGTTTTCCGTCCTTCCGGGTGAACCCAACCCAAGGGTGACGGGTGAAACAATCACTACGGACCAATTTTGGCGCCCTGTGTTGCTCCGTTTTTGCTCGCGTGAAAGAAAGTGGGCAAGCAAATCGTTCTTTCCCGGTTTCATTCCTTCTTTTTTATGAAATAGAATTTCTTGCTCTGTTTTTTCGAAACAGCCCCGTTCCCACGTGCAAAGAAAACGAACCTTGACGCCGGCCAGCTTCGCCTGTATGTAGAACACGTCCGGGAAGGGGGACGCCAGTGCGTCCGGCATCTCCCGCAGCAGCTCCGTCTCGACCAGGATGGCGTGCTTCTGTTTGAACTGGAAAGGCAAAGGAACAGAGAACAGTGAAGACCCAGTTAGTGAAGAAGATATTGGGTTTTGTTTCTTTAGAAGAGCAATATAGATATATACACATAGCGCGAAAGAAGTTGAGGCAAGGCATAAGGAACCGAAAGAGGGAAGCCGTTTATGAGTGACGCAGACAAGGAAATGGTGTGGGGACTCTGCTCCACAGATGCGAGATGCGATGGGAAGTGTTGCCTTAGAGCGCACACCTGTCCCTGTGTCTGCCTGTGTCAACTGATTGCAGTGGCTTTGTTGGCGAGGGTTTAAACGATTGTGCAGAGTGGCAGCAGGTTCCGCGAAGGTCTCAATTTGACGGCGAATGGGCACGGGAACGGAGTTTTATTGTTGGAGAAAGTCAATATTGCAGCAAAGATGCTGGATGAATATGAAATGTGTATAAAAGTTAGTATGGCAGCGCCCGGTGGTGGGCTGGCTATGTTGGGAAGGAACAATAACGTGAAATACTTCGAGATTCAGAAGGAAGTGGATGAGGCTCATTTCTGTAGGTTTGAACGGTTTCCTCAGATTGGACTGGTGCTAATAATAATTTAGAGGACTCAATAAAAATAAATTTTCAATCATTTTGTAATGGTTGTACATGTTATTATATAGAAAACGTTTACACCAAACTCCATTAAACGAAACAAATGAACTCAAATACAGCTTCTCTTTCTTATCCATTAGAGTGAAGAATGTACATCGAAGATGCATCTGTATGAATTTCTAGATGATCTTTAATTACGACCACTAAAAGAGCATTGTTGTTGTATGGTAATGGATGATTTTTGTTTACCAATCATTTGAAAACTGAGATTTATCAGCCATTGGGGAAGAAGATGGAAGATTGTGCGTGGTACAGAATTTTGTTTAATTTAATATTCTTCACTCATATATAATAATACTCAGGATATTAAGTGATCTTTAGTAGATCGTTAATTGTTTAATTGATTCTTTTGATTGGTAAGTTTTCTGGATTTTTTCATATATTTTTTCAAAACCTTATTATTCCATACAAACATACATCGAACGACTAAGGCTGCGCTCTGGCATCAATTCGAACAAACCCATATAATCCCATGGAGGTGCACTGTCAGACACAAACAAACAAACAAGACAAACGTCGAGTCGAACATGTCAGTTGATTCTGTCTGTGATGTTCGATACCCACCAGTGCGGTGAGAACCTTGGCTGTCAAACGCTTCACAGCTACAGTAGATAGAAATCATTTCGGGACATTTTCAAGTTTGTTTATGTAGTTTGGCTCTTTTTCTTCTTAAAATTCCGAGCAAAAGATTTTAAATAGCTATCAATAATTATTGCAATGCTTCACAATCAAGTATAACATAATAATATTAACATAGTAATATTAAATTTGAATGTTTTTTTATGTTATTATTGATGTGAATAACTAGTAAATTATTTGTTGAATCTTCCCCCTGCACATGGATATTCATTTAAACTATGAAAATGCTTCATTTTCGAGATGAAAAGATAGGCGTATTGCAGTGCATCATGACAGGTCTATGGGACATCGAACAGCTGACAGAGCACCTATCGAACAGAGTCGTGTTTGTTTGTCTCGTTCGATTGGTCCCAGAGCACCGCCTAACAAACAAGCAAGCCAACTAGAAAATGTTCAATTATTGAGCTTTGGTTGTATTCCAATATGATTTTTTTTCACATTGTGTACGCTATTGTTTTTCCAAAGAGATTATTTGAAATGTGCCATGAATGCATTTCTTCTTCTTCTTTTGGCTCAACAACTGTTGTAGGTTAAAGGCCTGCCTGTACCACTTGAGGGGTTGGCCTTCAGTGACTTATCTTAGGATTGTCAGTCCTACGTATGGCGGCACCAAGGTTATTAGACTCTATACAGGTTGTGACAAAAGCCTGTTTTGGCCGATTTCCAATAAAAAAATGAATGAAAAAATTTTGACAGACAAATTGGAATGGTTTGTTTACAATTGGACTGGTTTGTTTACAATTCGACTGGTTGCAACTGGATTGCAATCATGCAATAGTACGATGTTTTAAGGTTGAAGTGTTAAATTATTGTAAATCTAATTTTAATTATGTACCTTCTACTGGACTTGTGTCGAAAGTGGAAATTTGATTCATATTTTAGTGAAATGAAAAAGAAATAATTTTATTTTTTT
>KB667866.1:343554-376621 GCA_000349065.1 Anopheles quadriannulatus | reverse complement strand
CCCCACCAGGAAGGTGCTCGTCAGCGACCCGTTCGGCACGAGGCGTAGAGGAGCACAGCGAGCTCGCTGGCTGGATCAGGCTGGATTCATCTAAAAAGCTTGCCATTGCATGGAAAAGGTCTGCATGGTATATTAAGATAACATTGGTTTTTGTGCTAAATTTATTAATGTGGGTTTTACACTAAGTTCATACTAAAGAAAGCTTTTTAAAACATTAGTATTCGTAACAGAATTTCAATACAAATTCTCTGTTACATTGATAAATCTCTGACAAAAACTTCATTTGTATAATTTAATTTAACTCGCACGAAAGACAACACTTAACACTTTTCACTATTTTCAATTAAAATTTATTTGTTATACTATTCTACCATTATATCGACAGCAAAGGCGATCCATTTCTTCGTGTGTTGAAAACGTTTCCATTTGACGTAACGTCCTACGCGGACATGCGGGCCTATACAGGCTTTCGAGACTTAATTCGTGACCACGCAGCCGGATAGTCAATCCTTGTTACGGGGGCACGGTCCATTCTAGGCTTGAACCCAAGACGTTCATTTTATTGAGTCGTATGCGTTAACGACTGTACCACGGGACCGCGTTGAAAACGTTTAAAAGCTTTGCTAATTCTTTTGACTTTAACATCTCCATGTTCACATTGCTCTATGGTCCCGACTTGTTAACAACTCCTTGTAATCCTCTGTTCGTATTCCCCATATCTTATTAGTGTGTAAGATTCGTTATTATGATTATATTTGTTAAGCCTAAATGGTAGACAGTTCAAGAAGTTAAAATAAATTATTTAAATAAATAATAATAATGAAAATGTAACAAAATGCACCCAATCAATGTCATACGAATATAAACTCGATCGAATAGGACGGGTAGCTGCAGTTGCCTAGATGCAACGGTTGCTTTAATGTATTTCATTAGTGCGTCCTGCTCAGCAATGCGTACAATTTGGCAAAATATTCTAAAAAAATCCAAGGAAACCATCATTTTATGTCATTTTTGACAATCACTTCGATCGTTTCCACTTCGATCGAGTTTGGGAAAGTGTCTGTACTCCTCTAACGATATAATAGTACTTAACAATTTTGAATGTGACATTTTGAAAAAATAAATTGGAATAAAGAAAAACAATAATAAACATACAAAATTCTAACAGACAAAATATGACAGAAAGATCGATTATATTTAATCATGAAACTACTTTGATTCTTCTAAAATTGCTAATTCCAAAACGGCATAAATTAACCCCCACCACAAACACATCCCTCACACGGTACTGAATTAAACGTATAAGCACCTACCAGAAATGAGTGCGTATGAGCGAAATTAAATTAAAAAACTACACCGCTAAGCTCACGAGCGCACTCGCTCGCTCCGTTGGGAGAAAATTAATTTTAGAAACATTACCATCATCCCATTACTTTTCATGACCACCGAAACGGTAACAATGGGTCGCGTGGTATCATGCGTGGCTTATCTTTTCATCGAACTAAACCAATGAGACCCAGCGCAGGGCATATTTTAAATGGGCACACTCTCGCGCCCACACCTGCCCTTTTGCTCATAATTTCGCACATCATTGCGGTGCTGCGCATATTGGGCCAAATTTATGACGCTATAATAAATATATTGCGAGCGGTAGAAAATTGTTCGGTGACAAACATGGCGCAAGCGAGGTACTGAAGTGTGCTATCGCGAGGTTTCAAACGCTACGAGGCTCACGAAATGGGGGAGGAGAAGAAAGTTATACAGGCAATACAAGAAGGGCGTGCAGCCGGGCGATGGGACGGCCTGTTTGGTATGCAAAACCGCGCTCTGTTGGTAATGATTTGGACGGTCGTCGGCCGGTTTGTATCCAAATGGACCGAGTCCGCACGTGCGAGGCACAGTGGTGGGCAACATTTTCCTTATAAATATATCGTATAATGAAATTCAGGACCGGCAAGTGGAATAATTGCGGTTTGTGCTGGTATTTTGCTGGTGGGAATTTCTAGCCGGAGAGAATAATAATAATGATCCGACCGCTTTGTCCGTTGTGGTTGATGATGACGATGAGGATCGTTGGAATAAAGCTGAGCATAATTATCAGTTTAAAGCAGCCTAGCAAATACAACTCAAATTAACGCTGTAATTGAGATGCCCTTAGAGAGATGAGAGAGAGAGAGAGAGAGAGACAAAGAGTGATGGATTTATAATTTGGGAAAATAATTTTGGGAGTTTTGATGATAAATATAATATCTTATTATCATCAAATTATTATCAATTAAGAATAGATTTGCTAGTTTAAGCATTTCCTCTTAATTTAAAACGTAATGAAGAGACAATTAAGTAAATGTCAACCTTATGTATAGTTCAAACGCATCATTTCAAAACCAAATCGTACAGTATCATAATTATTAGCCAGTATTTGGTCAATGATCAATGATCATTAGCTTAAAATTTGTAAAGAACATATTAATTCTACTAATCGTAACATTCACACAAGAAAATCTAATAAATAAACTCACTCTAGCCTTCAATAAGTGTTCAAAAGAATCAAACAATTGTAATCGCCTCCTATTTAAACGGTAAAATCCGAGGAACCTTATCATCTATAATAATTGATGAATAAAAATCAATAATAATCAGCGCAGTTGATGAAATGTGAAATTTCAACACGTTCTAAAGCTAAAAAAAATCGTAGCAATTCAATAGGACGGGCAACGACACACAGGCATGTTTCCCATGATTGGATTTGGCCACATAACTATGTGTATTATAAATCAAATTAAGTGAACCTTGAAATGGGGTTGCCCAATGCCACTCAAGTGCTAAAGGATAATGGGGGATCCTAATGGCAATAGAAAGTTATCACTAGCATGGCGAATGAACCAAATAGAAGAAAGTGGTTTAATATCGTTAAGAAGGTTCCGTACAAATAGAGCGATTATATGGTGGAAAGTGATGCCGGTCAGAGGAAGTCAGACACTTTGTGGTAGCGAATGTTGGTTTTGAACGTTAGCGACAGCGGTTAGGAAGTCATAAAAAGTTGACGCCCAGTTATCTTCATAGATCTGAGCTTTTCTAGTGCTATAGTTTTAAACAAAGTGTTTAAGCTATGGTTGTTGTTATCCTATAAAACCAAGGGCGAGTCAGTGGCATATGATCGAACAGTTAGACCATGGAGGAGATCTGAGCTAAATGTATCTTATTTTTGTCCATATGTTGCTAGTAATATAGACTTTTGGTGAGTATTTTCACACTTTCTTGTAGTTTTTTGACTCTTTTTACACATTTTTGAGGCGATTTCATGTCTTATTAGCTTGGAAAAAGGCAATAAATAATGAAACATATAGTTTTCAGTGCGTTTACAGGGATTGCCAGTATTTTATAAGAACGAAAGTTAAATTGTGGTATTGGCCAACAAGGCATCAATTAAAACAATAATATTATTCTATAACTCACAACGTCAAATCAGTATAATTGAATGGGATTAATCACAATGTTTCTTGATTAAAATATGTTTGTTGGAAAAAAACTATATGAATGTGGAATTGTTCCACAGACAGCTATTGATTGATAAAATTCGAATACAAAATTTGGCAAAATATTCAACTTTTCTCAGTGTCCAGATATTTCCATTATCTTATACAACGCTCAAGGATCTATTTCTTAGGTAAAATGTTCGGTTATTAGTGATGGGAGCTCGGGATTGGATTCGTGAATCCACTCCGACATTCTTAATCTGAATCCGACTCCTGTTGAATCCGTTTTACTATCGTGCTTAACACGATAGCAAGCTCGTAAGCTATCCTAGCTCCTTTCTTCATAGCTACACTTATATGTAAAAATTCGATCGTCTATGTGCCGGCAAAATTCGTATGATGAGTTTTTCATGATTTCTTCAAAAATCTGGAAACAAACAATAAATTGCGAGCCGTGCCCAAAAACAACTAGGAAAGTGTTCAAAAAATCACACAAAACTTATGGCTTACATCTACATGAATATAGAGCTGCGTGTAAAGTGGCACTGTGTAGTGCAGCTGAAGGAATGTAAATTAGGATGTGTAATTTAAAGTTTTTTGTTAAGAATAATTGATTACGAATGATCAAATTTACCCAAGAACTTCAAGGTTCAACATTATTCCATCACAACCAGAGCTGAATAGGAAAGCAACTGGATTCGGATCAATCCAAATCCGGCTGCGGGCACCATTTTGTCCATCACTAGAAGAAATAGAAGCAATGCGGCAGAAAGAATTTAATCCCACGCCGGAAAAGGACAATGCCAATATTACCGAGAATGGGGTCAAACATCGACAGAGGTTTATTGACTAGGGGTTGCCGCCTTAAAGGAAATGGAATTCATTTGTATCAATAAAGAAAAGTTAACATGCAAAAGGGATCCTCAGCAGGGGTTGGAAGCCATTTTTTAAGTAATATTAATGGTGTTTTTAGGGGTGAGCCATATCCACCCTTAAGGCCCATCATATACTTTAACAAAGATTTGAACATATTCCTTCTTTCAATAGTAGAATTTCACAATATTAAATAATATTGCAAAGATTATTTATTTAATAATAGTAGTTGAATATTTAATTCAAACATTTAATTTAACTAGTGAAATAGAATTGTGAAGTACACTCGCACCCCGTACTTACCATATCGCACCGCTCCGTCTCGTTGCCGGTCACATACTCCAGCGTCCAGTTCGGCAGATCCAGCTGCAGCTGCACACAGTTCGCCGCGCCCTTCGCATTCGACCCGAACGGTACGGCCACGATGCGCCTTTCCGGCTTACGGTTCAGATCGAACGACGCACCACCACCACCACCACCACCACCTGCACCACCGATACCACCGTGCCCGTTCTGCTTCAGCAGCAAATGCTGATGCTGCTGCAGCAGCAGCTCACTCCCGGACGGTGTGTCGATTTCGCGCAGCATGCGCGAAAGCAACCCCCGCCCCGTCAACCGCACACTGTCCGGCATGAACAGCACGTAGCGCGTGCTCACGTGCAGCACCGGGAACGTATCCTTGAGCGTTTTCGTCACATCGTACGCCAGGTGAAAGAAGCGCACGTTGCTTCCCTCGGTAAACCAGGCCGGCGTTGGCGCGCCGGCCGCAGCCCGACCGCTCTGATTCCCCCCGCCGCCCGTTGCCGGTGCCGGCACCGGGTTAAATATGTCGAGCGGTGGATACGGCAGCTCCGGTGCGATCACGAACACGCTCACGCCGGGTATGAGTGCCGTCACGCTACCGATCGACTGCAGCAGATCGTTATCGAAGTCGTAAAAGTCACGGAACACGAACGTGATGCTTTTGCGCAGGTAGCCGTTGGTGTGCTGCACCCGCTCCCGTGCACTCACCGGCCGGCCGCCGTCCTCCGTCAGCGTCGGCTTTAGCCGCAGCCGGTTCAGGGTGGCCCCGCCCGGATCACCCGCCCGGTACGAGCTTTCGTAGCTGACGAGCGGGATGGAGTCGGGCGCGACGACGCCGAACCGCCGGGGCAGGGCGGCCGGCCCTCGTAGCCCCTCGCCGCCGGTGAGCGATTCCGCCAGATAGTGGCCACTGGTGAGGAAGTACTTCCACGAGTAGTAAAACACGATCAGATTGAAGCAGATCATGAAGAGAATGAACAGCTTCCCGTACTTCATGCGCATCTTGCCGCCCGGTGTTTTCATCTGCGTCTGGAGGAGGGATGTTATTTCACACCTCAAATTTTCCACCCCACCTCGCAAGCTCAGCAACCAAACGCCAGCACTACCGATGGGCTCATAAAAACATGATTAGCTTCGATCCCTTTGGGGCCATTTTTGGGTCGCTTTGCGCTCGGTTTGCCTTTTATCCTTTATCTCGCTTCGTGCGGCGTCGGCTTCCTGCCAGGCTGCCACCTCGCATCACACTTCATCGGTGGATGAACCACACACACACACACGTACGCACAAACAAATACACACACAAGTGGAAAGGCTACACGCTTTGCCTTTTTCCACCTTCCTGTTCGCAATAATCCAATAGCGTTCCACTTGGCTTTACTTTTCGTGTTGGCGTTGTTTGTCTTGCCGGGGCGGAATGGGACCGATTCACATGGTAATCGAATTATTGTGAGCAACCATTGTCCTTTGGCGCTTTGCCGAGGCACTTTACTCCAATTGGAGAGCAAAGGAACCCAGGGTCTGACTGTAAAGAAGGGTACAGAAAAAACGAGGGTTAAGAGAGTTAAATAACATTAACGTAACAACAAAAACAAAAGCAATTGTGAGGAAAATTAAAGAAGTTGATTGGACTGGCCAGCAGGGTTGAATATGTCCAGTAAGAAACCGGAACACGGTGCAATTACACACATTTCCCCCCCGGTATGTTTTAACAGCAGCCCGTAAATCTAATGAGCCGGAAGTTGTTCAAAGGCACTGCTTTTACGCTTACAAACTTTTATCGCATAATTTATTCAGACACAGCAAACACACTAATGCAAACATGCTCGTCGTCATTCGCGTCCATGTGGCGCACCAACAAATTGGCCCCAGGGCTACTAAATCATGCACTTTTCTGCAGCCCAGCATGCATCTTGCTGCGATTGAGTGAAGCACGCGAATCGCCACAGGCAACCCATTCACCATCTCACTTTTCCGCTCTTTCTCGCTCTCTCTCTCTCTCTCAGCGCGAGCTAGCGCAAAACTGAAGGGTTTGCAGTAAATTGCAGCAAAATTACTGCCCCTGCTCGGTGGTACTGGTGCACTCTACACTTTTGCCTTACTTTTAGCACGCACTGCACATACAAACACACACACACACGTGCGCGCGTTGACACACTAAAGATGCAACCCGTAACCCACAAAGGAGCACACGCGTTGACACTCCACGCGAAACCGCATACCGGAAGGGGAGCGAACTGTGTGTCCCTGCGGGACGGGACACAGCGTACTCCCCCTGTAACGCAAATTTGTGTGGTATATCGTAAAAAGCACTCCAGAAGTGCACTGAATCCGGTTGCCTCATTACCTCTGCGCCACCATCACCATACAAACTGAAGAAGTTGCACTTGATGATTCGGAGTAACGACAGCTGGCACCGGAACTGCGGAACGGTCTGTCTGTCTGCACACGCCAGCGAACGAACACGAACTGAGATTTTGGGAAGCATAATATAGCGAAAGCCTGTGTGTCCTTGCAGTTGACACGAAAGCTTACGACACCCGAACGGCACTCACAGGAGAGAGAGAGAAAGTGTGTGAGTTACCCTTGTGCTATTTACTCTCCCGCTCAGAATCTCTCCACGCTCGTGTGCTTCCTAAAAATGTGAGTGTCTCTTGACTGTCCTGTCAGCGGTTGATTACGATTTGTAAACAGAGAGCCATTTAACGAGTTTGCTCACAAATCTGCCTCGATAACGGTTCGGCCGCAGATTTGTTGAGGGAGCAGCGGCGGAGTTACACCATGTGGTATTTTTGGGTAGTCTGCCCATTGCAGCCGTACGTTAGTGGAGCTCTTAGAACAAACGGTAAGTCGGTCTGTCGTTCTACCTCTGTTCGTTCGGTTTCGGGCTTAAAATGAGCGTGCCAGGTATTTGTTGAATGTAAACAATGTTGAATGTAAACGTTTACAACCTGTGCCCGCATGATGGTGCCCCTTCGGTTCGGACAATGTGACGATCGGTTCGTTTTTGTCGTTGTTGAGATGCGTACAAATATTGAACCATGGTGGACTATATCTATTTGTTGTTTGTTTGCTATTTATCACGCTGATCATGATTGACAAGATTCATTCATTCGTATAATATATACTTTATAATCGTTAATGAGGAGTTTTTGTTATTTTTGTAAGATAATGGAGACGCCAGGTAGCTGGTTTGCTTGATGAACTCCTTCAAATAAGGCAGTCTTCTATTTACAGGATAGGACTTGAACAACACACATCTAGTTATACTATCGTTTTAACTCCAGACATTAATACATATATTTAATTTGAAAAGATATTTTCATTATTTTTTTGGTTTTGGTAAGATATTTTGGTTTTTAAAATGATTTAGTAATTTAAAAAAATGTAAAAATCCGATCAGTAATGGAGACTCGGGCAGTGGTTTTATTCACCGTTTAACCTCATTTAATTAAAATGTTATAGTACAAAAAATCATAAAAGGCAAGTCGGCCACTTTTGGCATTTCTTTACCACTCCCCCTGAATAAAAAAAGTCACACATTTTGAGAAAATAGTAATGTAAATGTAAATAGTAAATAGGCGAGCTCTCGTTACGCTACCGCCTTCTCCATCCTAAATCCATCCTAAATAGATGAAAATAATCTCCTTCTATTATTTTATTCTATCGTAACATCTTGTGTGAATAGAATATAATATAAATTAAAACAGTATAAATTAACGTGAAGGTTTTGTGTTGATACAGTACTTTCAACAGCTCTTCCAAAAATGACTTGACTAGCGAAGAAAAGATCAAAATTAGTTATTTCCTTTCAAATAGCGATAATATTTTTTAGAAATAATAAATTATGGCCAAAATCAATGGACAAATTGTATTCATTTAAAAGGGAAAGGTTTTCTGTAACGTAAGCTACGTGTAATTCGTTTTTTTATTTAAAAATAATAATTTCATGGAATCACGATGGAGGCGCCCAGCCCTCCATCGATATTATGGAGACGCCTGGTATGTCGTGGAATCAAAGTGTGATGTTGGTGAGTATTAGCTAGGATTTTGTAGCATCAGCTCCGGCAGCAGCAGCAAGTTAGGCTACTGATAGTTGCAATTTGTACAATCATGTGTAAATATCACAAATCGTATTATTTCCATAAAAAAAAAAATAATTTCTCAACGATTTTTTTCACAGCTTATTGTACAAAAACGACATATCTATGCCGATAAAAGACATTAAAATAAAATCACCATTCTAACTAACTATAAACAGAAAAAATAATTGAAATTGCTAAAAATTGGGTGTAGTATATAAACACAAACATAAGTTATTACACAGTTGTATATTCACATTTATTCATACATGGTCGCAGGAACAGCGAAAATACATCAAAATAGTTCTCATTATGGTACACCGGCTAAGTCCGGGTGGCTATAAATGCTACACAAAATAGTTTACCTTCTTCATATCATATCTCTCCCCAAAAAACCTTCCCCACTTTCCCCACAGTTCCAGCTCTGTAGCCAAATATGGACAATTGGTTAATAATACGGTATGGGTATGCTGCTGCAAATCATACCTACACATACACACACACATACATATACATGTTGATCCTGATTTCAATTGACACATAAATGCGGACGACATTCCGCCCGTGGCCCGTGACTGAAACCGTCCGACAATCTTCTTCGCACACCGTCACACCATCATCCGGGCCGAGAGACGAATATTACGAAGCGAAAGACACTGAGTTGGCTAACATTGACACGTAACGAGACAGCAGCAGCACACTGCAGGGAATGAAGGGAAGAATCCCTTACTTTCCGATCGCTGGGAACAGTATCGGGAATGGTACTTCGTTCTCATTATAGTTTCTCATCGGTGTCGGGGGTCTGTCGTGAGAAGAGGGAGAGGGAGAGAAAGATACATGAATCAAATACCAATGAGGTTAGTTAGAAGCGCATGAATAGCCAAGTAGTCACCGTGGGTCGGGTTCAGAGCACTCCAGCAACCAGTAGGTCGTGACGATCCCTTTACCCTTCAGCTCAACGTCTCCTCTCAGCTCCGTCCGAAACGTTCCAAATTTGTCCAGTATTTGCTTGGCTGCCTCCGACACATGAATTTTGAGTGCTGTAATGAAAGAAAAGAGTATGTCAGCTATTACAACCACTCCAATTTCTTCCACACAGCTTACGTACGATGGCCAGTTGATTCCATCCGCGAGGCCGTATTGACCGTATCTCCAAACAGACAGTAATGGGGCATCTTCTGCCCAACGACACCGGCACAAACCGGTCCCGAATGAATGCCGATGCGTATCTTCAGCTGATACTCCGGCTTATGCTTGATGGTGAACGACCTGACCGCATCCAGTATCGCCAGCGCCATCAGCCCAATCTCACGCGCATGGTCGTGCCCGTTCCGTTCCGGCAGCCCCGACACCACCATGTACGCATCGCCAATTGTTTCCACCTTGTACACGTCGTAAAACCCGATGATGCGATCGAACGTGCTGTACAGATCGTTCAGAAAGTCCACCACCTCCATCGGGCGGCTCTGGGCGCACAGGGCGGTGAAGCCGACGATATCGCTGAAATAGATCGTGACACACTCGAACTGTTCCGGCTGGACCATCTCGCCGGCCAGCAGCTGCTGGGCGACGGGGCGCGGCAACACCTGGTAGAGCAGCTCCTCCGTACGCCGCTTTTCCATGCTGAGCTGTTCGGTTTTTTCCTCCACCAAGCTTTCCAAGTTGTTGGCGTACTGCTCCATGCGACGCAGCAGATCGTCCATGAGGTTCTCGCAGAATCCTCTACAGGGTGAGCGTGTGTGTAGGAGAAAGGGAAATGTTGAACATTGTATTGAGATATTCTTAATTGCGTTACGTTTTTATAGAAAACATTGAGCAAATCCAAACAAACCAAAACATGTTATCGGGTTGCGTACTGCCTTGTGCCTTTCTAAGAACTTCTCAATGTGTTAACAGACTTTAAAAAACATTCTTTTTTATTAACATTGAGAAGCTTCCCAAAAAACCGAAACACGCAGCAGCACCACAACCCCTTCCAATATACCCAATTCTCAATAGTACTTCATGATCAGCCGCACGCTGCTCCGGATGCCGGAAAACGTTGGCCGATCGTCCGGGCTGTCCGACCAGCACTTCTCCATCAGGTCAAGCAGATCCGGCGGGCAGTCCCGCTGTCCCACGAACGGCCGAAACGGCGGGCTCTCGTGCAGTGCCACCCGCTCCACAATCGCCTGCGGGTCCAGAAACTGGCGAGCCGTCTCGTACGGGCCACCGCGCACCACGATCTCCTCCAGTATGATGGCGAACGAGTAAACGTCCCCCTTCTGGGTGGCGGGCGTACCCGGGATGACGGTGGCGGGCAGCAGCTCCGGCGCAACCCACAGCAGCTCTGTAAAATTTTAGCACTGGTGAGAAGCAAGGTCAGGGCTAAGCCGCCGTCTGCGCTTACTGTTGTAGTAGTTCTGGTCCCGCACGTACTCCGACGGCGTGGTCAGCGTGCGCAGCCCAAAGTCGGAGATTTTCAGCACGAACCGACCGTCGATGAGACAGTTGCAGGAGCGCAGCTTACCGTGCACGCCGACGTCACTGTTGTGCAGATAGGCCATACCCTTCACGACGTCGTGTATCAGCGACATACGGAAGTTCCAGTCGAGCTGAATCGCTTCGTTCTCCAGCACGTCCTTCAGGCTACCCTTGGGGCAGTACTCGGTCAGGATGAGGATCGTCGGGCGGGGCAGATCGATACAGGCGCCGACAAAGCGGACCGTATTTTCGTGGCTCACGTCGCGCGCCTGCTTAATCTCCCACAGCAGCGTGGAGGTGATGTAGACCTTCTTTTTCGCCACCTTTTTGATGGCGACCCGTTCGCCCTTGTAGATGCCGATGGTGGTGAAGAGCTGGGCGGGCAGCTGCGAGTTGCCGGATGCAATCGAAACGCGGCCCGAGTTCAGCCCGAACTGCTGCAGTGAAAAGTTCTGGCGAGAGTTTAGGATCATGTGAAAGATGGATTAATAACTAATGAAAATCTTGAGCATTTTAATTCAACTGTATAACATGCATCAAAGCCTTTTACATTGTAAATCATGTACATATACCAATATACTCTGACTAACAAGCTGAGTTTAATGCCGATGCCAGTATAATCATGACATTTTCCAGCTATGAACAGTGTTGTCAAATGCCACTGTTTCAGTCACCAATACTCATGACTGAAACGAAGTTCAAGTCAACTTACGTACACAACTGAGATGATCAGAGGTGAGACTCAAACAGTTGGTGGAACAATCACATGCTTTATGACATTTTGCTTAACACCCAACTCTTGGTCACTCACTTGGTCGCGACATTTTCTGTCGGTGATAATCACGATATTCTTGAATTACAGTTGGCGTGTGGTCCCAAAGTACAAAATGACCATGCTTTCTCGCTCTGTCTGCTTTGATGGTCTGTCGGGTCTAAAAGAGCGAGAAAACATGCTCATTTTGTTTACATGCACACGCACGCGCCGCAAATTTTCCGTAACTATCGTGATGATCACTGACAAAAAATGTCACGACCTAGTGACTAATCAAGAGTTGGTTGAACAAAATGTCACCAAGCATGTGATGGTCGCACCAACTGTTTGAGTTTCACCTCTAATCATCACGGTAGAGCTCATGATGCTGACATTATTTTGTTTCAGCCGGAATTTGTCATGACTATGTCAGTGACATTTTGATCACAGTAAAAAAAGTCATGACAGAGTGACTGACCAAGCGTTGGTGGCAAAAATGTCACGAAGCATGCATTGATCACACCAATTGTTTTGAGTATCATCTTTGATTATCACAATTGAGTACAAGACGCGCCCAATGTCTGACAACCGGCAATTTCGTTAGATTATCCCAACAATTAGAGACTCGCGAGGTTATAATCAAATAAGCAGACCTGTTCATGTGTGCCTTAAGGCTTAGGAGCTCGACAGCTGTACCAAACTAGAGGTCATTACAGCGCCATGCAGTCGTTTGACTAATGCAGGCTAATTGAATTCAATGCCCCAGTGGGTGAACCAGTTCATTGTCTAGCCAGCTTTGAAAGTTCAAGCGGCTTTTTAGGCAGTTTTAGGCTGTCCGACTACATGAGTAATGCCCCTGATACTTGCAAAGTTTATTAGTATGGCTCAGTTCAGGCTCAGTGTTACGATCATGAATATTTGATCCATACTATGGCACGTTAGCCGTGCTTGGCTTTATCCAACTATGGTTGGATCGCCATTCTATCTCTTTCTCTCTCTCTCTCTATTTCAAGTAAAACTTGTAATTAAATTAGCACAGCTTTCTGATTTCGAATAATTTCAAACGAAATTTACACTATTTCACACATTCAAAGCGTATTAAAATTCAGCATCGATAACAATTTCCACGCTGCATAATGCATTAGCGGTGCTCCGATCCGATTGCACTCAGCTCAGCATTCAGCTGAACAATTATATCCACCCGCAGACACATCCTGCCCGCTTGCTGAGGCCACCGCTATCCTTTCAACGAGGAGTTGCATCAGCTACCGTATCAGCCTGTCACAAAACATCAATTGGAAACTGCTGTGTGGTGGTTGAGTGCCCCACGAAATTCGATTGAATAATTCATTAGACGTGCCTTTTCATGAAACCCGGCTCTAGTCCATCGCAGTGAGAGCAATTATAATTGAACCGCTGTGCCCGTCATTCCCGGCCCAATGGCAGACGAGCGGGTTCCACCTGTAAGCCCATCGTTTCGCCCCCCTTTCGAATGCTTACCTCATAGTTCAGCTTCTGCAGTCCCATTTTGCTGCCAAACATTTTGCCCACCTCCAGCAGCACCTCGTCCGGCCGGACCCGCCAGGACATGTTGTTCAGCTCGCTATTAAGCTTCATTTGTCTATGTGTGTGTGAGTTTGGGAGTTCATGGAAAGAGTTAAAAGCGGCGTGGAAAAAAAAGGAAGTAAATAGAAGCATTAATTAGGGACAAAGCAAAACTCAAAACAGCAAAAATCAAACAACTCAGGTATGATAAGCATGGGAGAAGAAAATGGTATTTTTTATGTATATTTTACATCTCCAATTAGCTTTTTATCAGTGAAAAATAGTATCTATTATTTTCATCTCTCCTGATTACAGGGTTTTTCAGAGGTTCTCATAGTTGTGGGACATTTCCTTGACGCTTTCTTATGAGAATTGAACTTCATATGTTGATAATTGGACTCTATGGCACTCTTTTTGGACAGAATCCAATTCCTATAGAATTTGTTAAACAAGAATGCTATAGAGTCCAATTCCCATTACATTAAGTTCATTTCACGTAAGAAAGAGTCAATAAAGTGTTCCACGGCTATCAAAACTCCTGGAAAACCCTGTAAGCTGCCTTGCACAATCGGCGTTCACACATCAGCACATATCGTACCATCCAATGTTATCCACCTTTAATTGAACCAATAGCAATAATTAGATAAGTTGACCTCAATTGCAATGACAGTTCGCTTTCCTAATCCTACACACGTACACCCCACGGCGAGGAATGTAGGGAATTGGCCGATACGACACGGAATAGCTTGAATTGTTTAGACGGAGAAGCAACCGAAAACCCAACCCCGTACTTACTTGCACAGTATATACGTGACCGCAGCGGCAAAGGCGGAGATTATGCCGAATCCAACGAGCCCATAAAGGATAATCATGTCTAGTTTTGGGGAGTACAGGGAGAGAGAGGGAGTGAAAGTACGGGAATAGAAAATGAGCACCCAGTGAGCGCATAAGCAGCAGGAGCAGCAGCAGCAGCATCATTATCGTTATGCTTGAAGCGTGATTTAAGGGGTAATTGTTGCTGCCCGGGGGGCTTCGCTCACGACGTTGCTCGGGAAAAGCGTTTTTTTTTCCTTACCACCATTGCCCTGGCAGGCGGGCGATGTGCCGAGGAATCCACACTTGGGCACATCGGGCGGTGGACCTTCGCGACCGCCCGGCCAATGAATCTTCTTCCCCTTGACGGGTGAGTATTCCCTAGTTTGGGTGAAGAAATATTCAGGAATGGTTATTTTTTAGCACAAACTCACTAACAGGCCTATTAGTGCACGTTACCGCGTAATGCCGTAGTAGTGGGCCACCACCTCGAACCGCCCGGTAATTGGATCCAGGTCGAGGATGGAATAGTCCGCATCACGATCACCGTTGTCATCAATCCGCACGTGTCCGGTGATCCCTGGCGATGAGAGGAAGTCGTCGTGAGCTGTAACCATTCATGCCCTCATGCTATCACTTACTTACCCTCAAAGTCACGGCCCCACATTTTCCGCGTAATCGCCGTCCCGTCCCGTATGTCGCCGCCCTCGTTCAGCGTGTCGTTCAGCGCCATCCCGAGCAGGTACACGCCGTCAAAGAACGCACCGATGAAGAAGTTCACCTCCTCGTCCTCCACGAACGTGTAGTTGTAGTCCTGCTTCGCCAGTGCGCGCACCTTTTCCGCAAAGTACTGGTAGGTCGGGCTGGTCGGCTGTAGCAGCGAGACGCGCAGCAGCGCTTCGTACGATTTGCGCGCCTTAAAGTCGTCCTCGTCGCCCAGCTCCCAGTAGTGGTCGCCCCAGTAGGAGCTCTGGAAGATTTCCACATCGAGAAAGGTGAACTCGCCGCGCGTCATACCGAGCGCGAGGGCGGAGAGCATAAACTTGCGCACCAGCGAACCTCGCACGGACAGTATTATCACTGGAAGGGAGAGGGGAAGCAACGAGAGGGGGGGGGGGATAATTAGTGTTTAGCTGGAAGCAAATTTTGGGGTTAATAAACTCGCTGTTGCAATTCGCGCCCCTCCTCGGAAAAGCTGGATGTAGAAACGGAAGAGCACGATGGAAGTAATTTCCAGGAACTATTTAATGCTGCTTGACGGTTTGAAGTCAACGACATGACAGGTCCATTTTCTGATTCTATGACACACTTTTGCCGCTTTTGTGCGAAATAAATCTCTCTCTCTCTTCAATCCCGCTTTACAAGCCAATCAGGAAGCTAAATGGGAACCGTTTTCCAACCGTCACTTACCCCGCGCGTACATGCTCGCATCCTTCAGGTAGGCTTCGATGTCCTCCTCATCGTTACCGTCCAGCTCGCGCACAAACTTGAGCAGCTCCTCGTCCTTCAGCCCGTACTCCAGGTTCTTCCCAACCGTCAGCGAAAACAGATCCGACCGGTCGATGATGAGTGCGATATGGCGCCAGCCGAACTGGCGGAAGATGCTCGAGAACACCAGCTTCAGCCGGCACTGGCAGTAGGACATGCGGGTGAGCGTCTGGTAGCGGGACTTATCCTTGAACATACCCTGCAAGAAGTGGGTGACCAAAACGGGGAAGCGGCATGAATCCAACCACTGTCAAAGTGCAAACGACTGCCGCCCTTTTACGTCCTTCCCTTCGGCCAGGTCGTCAAAGCGCCGCGTCTTACCGAGCTATCATTTTTCCACCTGTTGCTCAATCGGCCCAGGATGCCGGACGTTACCGAGAGTTCACCCTCCGATGGGGGCTGTAAAGAGAGATGGTAGGAGAAACGAGCCCGGTTAGCATGATTACAATGTTCACTCGAAAGAAGCGATACCATCGTCGATATGTCGACGAACGAACGAACGGACGAACGTTCTGTTTGAAAAGAAAGGAAGTTCACAGAATCAAAAGGTGTGGAAAGAACGAACGACCGGGTCACTGGGATGGTAGCAAGGGAACAATAATTTTCATCCCCTCCCAGGCTGTAGGGGGTGGGCCCGGTCACACAGGTCAAACCGGTGCGGTGGTGCTGGGTCAACCCGATATTTGCCACTGCTGCAAACCAGGTAGCAGCAGGTGGTGATGGGAATAAATCTTGCTTCAAACTTGACACCTTTGCTATCCGGGATTTTCTTTATTTTGGTCTTCATCCACCACTTGAACTCTGCTGCTTTGCTGGGTGGGGATTTTCTTATACCCGAAGCGCTGAAAGTCGCGAAGGTGTTATTAGATGGTGCACACGTTGGCAAAACGATAAAACTGTCCAATTAACTGTGAATTGGTGGGAGGCCGTTAGTTGTAGTTGGAGAAACAAAGGTAAAGCCATTGCAGTTCAGGAGATTATTTTACTAGCGCGAGGAATATGTATTTGTGAATACAATATGTGCAATTTATGTGATAACAATATATAGTTATTCTTACAGAGCTGTTTGTATTTTATCTCAAACTATCCTAGAATTATTGAAGCATGGAACAATAGCGTAAGGCTACACATCAAAATTACAATAAATAGTATCTTTTATTATACAAAATTGCACATAACAAGATGGCACAACAGAACGAGTACTTCGTTAGTAGTGGTGTTAATTTATCTCTGTTGCAGCTATATTTATTGTGCATTGTATTATACATTTGATACTTGAGGCACACACGACAGCAACGTATTCTGTGTCTGAATCCAATACAAAACCATTGCAAAGGCTCCCAATCGCCTAGCATTTTCTTGAACTGTTTTACTCTACTGTTTATAGTTGCTCTAGTTAAGTAAGTAAGTAAGGTTTCCCACGATTTATTGGTCAGTTCCCACGATTTTTTGATCGTATCCCATAGATTTTTGGTTTGTTCCCATAATTTATTGGTATTTTCCGATTGGATATCAATACAATTGGACCAACAAATTCTGGGAAACGGCCAAAAAATCGTGGGAACGCACCAAAAACAACTCCGTTGACTCCTCGACGGCAACGGACAAGAAATTATCGACCGTTTTCACCAAGGTACGATCTTGACTTTATTAAACACCGGAACGACTGACCATTACTGTATAAAGTCTTAGACACTGTGTAGTTTAAAAAAAATCCGGTATTTGTCGTTCGCTATCTTTTTAAAGAGGCCGTTTTTCCTAAGCTTAGTGTATTTATACTCTCTCTTCGCGTGATGGCTGTTGCACCATTTCCTTACCCAGCGAGCGTTGCCTTTTTCCCGATCTTCGAAGATCGATTTTGACAACCGAGATGATCCTATTTTCTGTCATTTACGTGTTTGTTTCGGTTTACGTGTGCCATTAAAACAGGCACGCGGTTTGTCGGCACTGTTACTTATAACAGATAGTTTTGATAATGAAGAAACTTACTCAGAACAAACATATATGTAAAAATGGAAGCAGAGATAGATGGCAAACGACTGAGGAGTATACGAGGTGAACCGAATGAGGAAGAACGCTGACACAAGATTTTTTTTCGTATAACGGCTTTGCGTTTTTAGTGCAATAAATTGTTATATTTTAATTTGGAATTGCTAAAGAGATCGATCCTGCTAATTTCTCGAATCCACACATTATTCCCTACAACTGTTTGGAAATTCTTTTCACCTGAGCCATTCACATCAAAATGCTGTGGATTTCCTCGTAACGAGTTTAACTCACTTGTAATACGAAAAACTCGTCATGCGGGAGGCTCTTTTTCATGTGCATATAGTATTAAAAGTGAAAGAATCGGTTCCTGGACCGCAAGTGTGCTTTGAATACACGAACCACTTAAGATAAATTAATTGATCATAAAAACATTATTAAAATATATTTATGATAACAATAAAATACTGTCAACTGCGTTTGGGTACAGTCCAAACCAGTTATCAAGTGCAGAAAGGGTTTAGTATGTTGTAAATAATGTAAAAGTTTAAAAATATACCATTTAATTGGTGTACTTTTTAATCGCATTATTCAGATCTTTCGAGGTTAATACAAAGAATGAAATAGTTTAAAAAATGGAGACGAACTAATTATTAAAAGATGGAATCAATGCAAACGCAAGATGCCGAATTCGCTTGATTTAAAAAAAAACATTCCTTAGACATTTAAAAATCTTTGAATTCCTCAGATATTTAAAAAAAAACCCATTGACAACGCAAACAATCTAAATATGCAAAAAAGCTATTGAAAAATGCTACTACAATCTGCCTCACACGAAAACTACCGCCAACATTCTCTTCAATGACTAGCTTTTGCTAGAGTTTAGCGAAAAAAAATTAAAGACACAGAAACAAATGAGACAGATTTGGACGGCGGCAAAAGAAAGAAATTTGCGCGCACCACCCGCAAACAGCGCAAAGCGTGCTGTTGCCGATGCACGCGACACTCGTTGCTATGTATTTATGCGCATAAAATTTCACATTCATGCCGGCAGCACATATATTGAGCGGGACGAGTTTGGTTTGGTGTCGCAATTGCTAAAACGTTTGGCGCACTTGCTTTGGTTTTAATAAAATAAAGGATAGCACAGTGCGGAAGCTACGGACTCTAGAAGACGGATGGAGTCGTTCGAACGGTTACGCTTACTTCCGTTCCGGCTTTGCGAAATGGATGGTGCGGCAAAAAAGCTATCTCCCATTTGTAAGGGCTCACCAGGACGCGACTGTTGGGAAGACGATGAAATGACGAGCGGAGCAACAAAAAAAAACGCCAAGATCACTTTGAATCATTCGAGCATACATTTCTGCACCATTAGACGCTTTACTTGTTCACTTTGCTGGTCGGCTAAAGAGAGCCAAAGAGGATTGGAGATTGGTAGTGAACTGCAACTGGAAACAATCACTCTCTCGCGCGCGGCATGTACTGCTGCTGTAGGAAATGGTCTGCAATGAAACGACTGTGTAGGGAAATCACAAACAAACGATGCTGGACTGCTTTGTCCGGCCGCTTAGAGGAAGGAACAACGAAATCTGCTCCACCCAAGCCAAGTCGCCGCCGAAGGGAGGCAGACTCAGGCTCGATCAACCAAATTGAGTTGTATTTATAGAAAGCCGGCAAAGTTCTTGCCGACTGCTCGCTGGGTGGACGGAAAGGAAGCGAAATGATGTTGACTTGTGCCACGCGACATGATGCGACATTTAATCGGGCAAAGAGACAAAAGGCCAACCGGGGGAATCACCGACCGGACCAATCAGGAAATTATCGGACCAACGGCAAACGATAAATGAGTGTCTCATCCGGCTGCTGGTGTGTCTCGCCCCGGTCAACAGCATTATTCCGATCCGCTCGTGGATGGCAAATGAAAGGGAGAAAGGGGAAGAAAAACGACCAAAAAGCAAAACAATAATGACCACCCCCGCGTGGATGGTAAATAGAGAAGAAGCAAACACACACACACACACGATGATAGCGAAAGGATCAAGGTCCGCTGATTGCTTAACGCTAGATTAAACACTAATTGTGGTGATTCATTAAATAAATTTGCTTTTCAAATCACCACTGGCCGGAGCAGCGGCAGGCACCAAGTACGAACCGAAGAAAGCAACTACTGTCCGCCCTGGTCCTCTTACTTACCTGATCGCCCATCCCGGTGATGATGGGTGTATTCCAGTAGTCGGCCAGCTGGGCGACGGGCTCGAGCGCAAAGGCACAGGCCGGTCCGATGAACGCGATCACGCTATGCTTGAAGTGCAAATCGGCCGCCAGCCCGGGTGATTTGGAGCCGGAGCAGGTGGCATAGCTGGAACCGGGAGCGGGGAGAAAACACGGGCTGTAATTGATATTCATTTCCAAAACGGGGCAGCAAAGGGAATTGGTGTTGTGGGGCGAAGGAATTGATTCTTAATGAATATGACATTAAGTAGAAAATGCTCCAAAAAGTAATGCAAAAAGTCAGGAAGAGATAAAACACAAACTGAAAGATTTGATCGTGTTGTGCAAGTAGATATTTTGTAATTCATATTTAATTATGTTCAAAAATATAGAAAAAGTGGTTAAAATGTGTAATGAAATGATTCTGACTGATTCTGGGTGTCTGACATAAGCTATCGTGAATTGGTATCAGAGTCGGAGTTGTCCAAATCGGGGTCCTAAGCGAGGGATCGAAATAGGTTTACTTCAAAATTCTCCAAAATGTAACAATAACGAGCCGGTCTCGTGGTACAGTCGTCAACTCGTACGGCTTTATAACATGATGGCCGTCATGGGTTCAAGCCCCGAATGAACTGTGCCGTCCCATACGTAGGACTTGACTATCCTGCTATGGGGGGAAATCAATAAGTCACTGAAAGCCAAGCCCACAACTGCTTGCCTGTACAGCAGGCCTTGACCGACAACAGTTGTTGAGCCTGAACCGAAAGTAGAAGAAGTATCAATAGCGACAAAAATTACACTGTTCGCATTTTTATGAATATCATTTTACGAATACCAAAAACATAATCCTCCATTCGTTGAGGATTCATTTGTTTGTGTCCGTTTATATGGCAGTTATTACATCATTTTAATGATATCTTAAGTCTTGGTGTAATCAGGCAGGGTCAGGGACTTCGTATTTTGCATATTTTTAGGTTGTCCATCATTGTTGTTTCCGCATTTGGTAATTTTTCTAAGTTAAGAGTCTTTTATATGGAAAAGAATCAAAGAATAAAATGGAAAACTGTCTGAAGAATAAAACTCCCGACTTTTTAAATTTCAGTACTGATCTAGTTGAAATCTTACTTGATTCAGTTGCCCTGACCTCGACCAATTTGACTACTGTAACAACCAATTGACAATTGATCTAGTACAGGGCTTTCCAACCTTTTCAGGATCACAGACCACTTGGCTTTGAAAATACATATTCTGCGGCCCACATCTATTGAGGGCATACATTTTGTAGACTTAGTACTTAGGACTTAGTCAATCAAAATTATGTTTAAATTTTATTCCAGACTTGCCTGTTGGAAATTGAATCTTGAATGTTGGAAAACAATTGCACGATATGTATCGTAATAAGCTTTTTTCACAGACCACTTCTGTTAACGCCACGGACCCCACAGGTTGGAGACACCTGATCTCGTACACCTAAAACATATTTGTCTTACAAAAAAAAAACTTTTTAAAAAAAACTATTTAAAAAACTATCATTTGTACTTTTGTATGTGCAAAGAAGATTTAGCCATTCATTTTTTTACCTAATCATGTATATAAAAGGTGAAAGACGCGGCTCAAAGTTTGTGTGATTTCATGTTTCACATATACAACAAAATTGCCTAAAATCCAAGTGTTCGACTTTGACCTGTATCTCCTGTACTTGTTTATTGGTAGTCTTGTCGTCCTTGCCATCGAGACCATCGACAGAGTTCTTAAAACAAATTAAATTAAACGTCCCAGGAGCTTCTTTATGCATTATTGTCATGAGAGGTTTTATTGCTAATATGGAAGAGTGCGAAAGTATGTAAAGTTTGTCTAGGCCTTCAAAGATTATCTCCAAAGGTTTTTTGGACTCGTATGATTAGTAGGACTAATACTTAGTACTAATCAGCCGTACCGGCGAACTCGTTCGACGAGAAACATTCGTCGCTCATGAGTGGACAGGGTTGTACCACTAGGTCAGGCAGAACTAAATCTATACGGTTTTCTAATTTTTGATCTAGAGGGCTATGAAATGAGCGAAAATGAGCGTCGCGGCGAACGTTCCCAGGAACGAACGAGTTCGCCGGTATGGCTGAATATTTTTTAACAATTTGGAGACATTTTTTGAACTTTATTTAACGAGATCATTTAACAGTTTTGCATGATGTGTGTCTTTCAGTACCTGAAAAATATCTTTCAGTACTTGTTTTTTGTTTACCCTTGACACATCAAAAATGTGCTTGATATAGCACTGCCAAGTGCCCATTGGAACTAGCTGGCTATCTACATATGACTTGTTGTAATCCATGTATGTAAAATTGTTAACGAACTTTCATTGTTTCTTACTAAAGAATATGAAGAACAATGGTACGGGAGACATGACCTCTATCCATTTTTATGAATTGAGTTTTTGATATTTTTTTTATTAAAAATGCTGGAATCATTGGAAAGAGAGGTTGATGCAAACCCAATGAAATAATAGTGTTTGATAATGCTTTATAATTTAGATGTTTGTAACTAAATACGTTCTGCTTTCTTCTTCTTCTTCTTCTTTGGCTCAACAACCGATGTCGGTCAAGGCCTGCCTGTACCCACTTGTGGGCTTTGGCTTTCAGTGACTAATTGATTCCCCCCCATAGCAGGATAGTCAGTCCCACGTATGGCGGCGCGGTCTATTTGGGGATTGAACCCATGACGGGCATGTTGTTAAGTCGTACGAGTTGACGACTGTACTACGAGACGTTCTGCTTTATATTATGAATATGAAGCTATAATATGAGGCGGTCCCGTGGTACAGTCGTCAACTCGAACGACTCAATAACATGCCCATCATGGGTTCAAGTCTAGAATGGACCGTCCCCCCGTAGCAAGGATTGACTATCCGGCTGCGTGGTATTGAATTAAGTCTCGAAAGCCTGTATAGGCCGGCATGTCCGCGTAGGACGTTACGCCAAATAAATAGAAGAAGAAGATGAGGCTATGATACAGTTGGGGTCTTTCTTTGGAATGGTTTTAAGATCATACAAGTTATTGATTTTTATTCCAAGATGTACATCTTTCAGTTTTTCCTTCGTAAAAAAAATCGTCTCAAAAACATTCTAATGTATGGAAAGCAAGATGCGACCACTCTTGATACAGCTCAAAGTATCCACCCAATGCCCCACTGTTAGCATCTACGGCAAGGAGACATTCGTGGACAGCAATAAACAGTAGAATATAAAACCCACCCGCAAAACCCCTTGAGGTCAAATTATCACTCGATTAAAGGCGAGGCGAAAACGAACAAACGAACAGCAAATAAAATTTAGGAAACAGTATCCCGACGAGTTGGACTCTGTTTCGACATTGGCACGGTTCAGTGGCAACGGTGAAAGCGCCCAACCTCTTTCGACAAACAAAAAAAAACCCTCGACACTGGCGGGCGATGCTAAAATGGCCCCCCGTTTTATTGGTGTCATTTAATTGGCCGCAGCGGATGTGGCGCTGAGGATAAGAGGATTAGCACACTTCTCCAAACTGTGTCCAACCGTGGGCTCTGTTGTTCCAAAGCTTGGGGCGCACACGGTTTTGATTAGGGTGCTTCGGCCAACGTGTGTCAGCTGGCCAAAGTGTTTGCATACTTCGCGGTCCTGACTCGCAAAGTATCACAAAGCACAAGGCCAAGGGTTGCAGAAAAAAGGCGACCCTTTCATACTTTTTTCCCCACGGTTCCTTTATATTCGCGCCGACAAATTGACTTTTCTTTTCTAATCTTGCCCGTCATGATGACACAAACACGCACGCACGGCCTGGCGCCATGTTATTTCGGAACTGTGGACTGTGGGTGTGGAACCGAGCGAACAAAAAAGGCTAAACGACGACATATAATTTACATAAGTATGCTTATTTACTCGACCCTTCCATTCAGGGGCTCCACGCACGATGACCTACAACTGTCCAGCCAGGAGCCAGGGGCATGGAGGCATGGAAACAATTTGAAGGACATTTCGGGGACAGCGGCGTTAGAAAAACATGGCGAGAAAGTACACCGAAGCAAAGCCCTCTACATGACGCGCGTTAAGACGCGTGTGATGGTATGCAAGCAAAAGAGCTGCCGGAATGGGAGCTGCCCCATTTCGGCAGTGGCCGCGTAACCTCGGGATGCGGGAAGATTGGACAAGATGTGCTAACCCTCGGCTAGGTTCTTAGCTATAACCTGTCAACATGTCGGCTGCGGGGGGAACGAAGAAGGATGCCGTTTTCACGGTACAAACCACCGGTGGTGGTGGTTGTGGTGTTTGGTGGTGGTATTTACTCATTACAAACAGCTCACGTTCGGCGCACGTGGTACGTGGTCTGCCGTGGATGCTGAAGGCTTGTTGCATGTGAACGTTTCGCCACGTCGACAAGTACCAATCTAACCAGTCGCTGGTAGATGCCTCTAACAAGAAAGGGGAAATAAACAAAAATCCCAACCATAAACACCCCACATCTGGGGGAGGAATGTGAGCTATCTTGATTGGGACGCGTCCGGCTACGTGTTGATTTGGTGCGACGCAATGAAACTGTTTTGAGATTTGCGAAATTTGCATAATGCTTGGAATTGTAGGAGCAGAGGGAGAGTGAAGAGAGTTCCTGAAAACTCGGAGGATGAATTATTGCGTACATATGAAGGAATCTAGCACAAACTGAAGGAGTTTAAAGTAATATTCAACGATGTGACAAACAACTGTGCAATCAACTCACTGCTCTAACGGAAGCATTCAAAAAATATCATAAATTTTGCATTAAAAAAACACTTTCTTAAAAGATTCTGCCAATTGTTACGATCGATGTTACTACTTACAAAAAAATATCATTATCAGTTAATTTTTCCTGCTCAGGACAACTACTATATGGGAGAATGTGTTAAAAAGTGTTGCAAAAGCCTTCCCCATTTATCGGATATGGTAAATTAGGCGTTTATGACATCCTTTCTAGAGCAAGGTCATGAGATAAAGGTTGAGCTTGGGTCAGATTTGATTGTATCCGAGATGGGAGGACTGGACAAAAAAAAAAAAGTTGTAGAAAATTGCTTACAGCCCCTATGGCTAGGGCTCCTGAACCTTAAACTGGGAGGCTAGAGCAAAATGTACCAAAAAGGGTCTGTTGGAACTAGTTAAGGGCTGGACATAAAACTATCACCCTTTAAATAGGTTTGATTGTTGTGGTTAAAAATGTCGGATCAGAGTGACCCCCGATAATGAGATCTACTAGGTCACTAAGGTCACGAAGGGATCTTTAAATTAGTCCACTCGCAAATGCAATAATTTTTTTTATGACAAAATTGATGTCAATTGGCCGTGTCGGGGAGCTCGTTCGTCGAAGAACGTTCGTCGCTTGGACAGGGTTGTACCACTAGATTGGGCAGAATTTTTGATCATAGAAGGCTATGAAATGAGTGAAAATGAGCTCATTGATAGCTCATTTCTAAAACCATGGATTACTTTTATCATTAGATATCATTAGAATGGGAAGCAAAGTCAATTTAGAATATAATCACCTAGTTTTATAAAAAAAAAAAAAAACATAAATTAATAACACCGACGAACCGACGTGACACTTGCGTTATAAAAGAATCTCACACGAAAGTACTGCAATTGGGGCGATCACTTCTTTCAGATTGAGCTGTGTTCGCGGCTGCTTAGATGTATCTAAACAACTTTTCCAAATATTGCAAATTGCCAAGGAAGTGTGAGGCAAGATTGTATGTGAATAATTGTACAAAATACCCAGGCAAATCATTTTAAAGGTTTCAAATCAAAACAAATGATGTGAGAAGTGTACAAAACATTCCACGTTGGAATTTGGGGGCAGAAATAAAAAGTAAAAGGTTCAGCAGTTTCTCGCCTGTGTCAGTGTAGCAAGTGGTTTTATTAGAGAGATGGCACTAGTGTTTAACGTAATTTCATTCAAAATATATAGGAAGTAACTTTTGAAGTCCTTTTCTCTTGTTTGAAGTGCCACGTGTCATCGCATTTAAGCGTTAGTGGTTAAAACGATTTATCAATACGTAGCATTTCTCTCAGATAAATGAAGTTGGTTACTAACTTGCAATAACTTTCATTGACAAAGTAAACAAAAATAATAAAAACGCCTAGTTTGTGTGTTGTAATGTTATTTTTCGTCCAGTTAGGGCTCCTTAGCCCAAAATCTTAATTGATCGAAATGATCTAAAATCCATACCATAGTTAGATCTGATTTTCTACTTTTATTGGTTCTGAAGTTTAATACCGAAGCCATAATGATCTTAGCATTATTGCTGAACTTATAGATAAACAGGAACTAATCACAAACCAATACCGGTACCGGAACAGATCCTGATCTTATCTCATGCCGTATCTGAGACTTAAACTGATCCTAAACCCTTACCTTGAGGTCGCTTTAGACCTTGCGTGAAAGTGAACGTGAAATTTCGGGGGTTTTTTGCTATTTTTTATCAGATATTAATCTGAATTTGGCTTACCGTCCATCAAGAGAAAGGATACACAATTCCCCCACTTTTAAGACTGTAAAACATATTGAAAAAGTGAATTAAGTGCATTTCGTTGTGATTCCGCGTTGACCACTATGTTTTCACCGTGAACAAAGTGGGGAATCACAAGGAAATGCATTATTATTTTTTAATTCAATATGGTTTATAGTCTATGTAGTTGAGGAATTGAATATGCTTTCTTTTGATGTACGGTAAGCCATGTTCTGATTAATATTTAATTAAATATAGTAGAAAGCCCCAAAATGTCACGTTCAATTTCAAAAGAACTGTAATCCGGACTATAGCCGGGAAATCGATCCTGAAAATGATCTTGAATTCGTACCGATGAATTGAAATCAATAACTCAGTTTGAAATGACATTCTAAAGTGTTGTTTTCGAAAAACTGCGCTCAGTAAACAGATCCACGGGAAATAAAGCATAGCCATACGGATATACTGATGGTGTCATTTAGTTTATGGGCAGAAATGAAGACGGTCACAGATACTGTGCATATAATATATACATAAATTTAATATGAAAATTAATCACATTCTGGGCAAGAATCGAGGTACAAATTTAAACAGGTTTAATTTGGGAGTAGTCATAATAATAATACAGAACAAATAAAAATAATAATTTACAAGTGACATAAAGTTATAGTAAAAGTAATGATAAACGTAATAAAGTAAATAAACGAAGAAAAATAATGAAACAGAGAAAAAATAATAAAAAAACTAAAATCTAAACCAAAAAGAAACAATAAAAAGCCGTGACAAGATAACTACAGACATAACTAGCATAAGAACCACTACACAAGTGACACTGGAAAATAAATATAAAATCAAACCTGTAAATAAACCATTTCCAATTGGAAACCATTTCCATGCATTCATTAAACTTCTACGATTGCTTTAACAAAAATACACAAATCCAACGTTGGCAGCTACTTCACACTCACCTTCGCTGCACCTTGCTGAGCCGTACGTTGTGCACTTTCATGAGACTTTGGTTGACCAGCTCGAGCGCCAAATCGATAGCCGGTCCACAGCGTTCCAGGTCGAAAGGTGAGTCTGTGATTTGAAATTGTAGCGAAACAAGATATCGAATGGAAAATGTCATTACAGCAGTCAGCCCAGTCAGCCGGCCACCCAACCATTCGCTCCGACTCACCGAGATGCGATGCCATCAGCACACCCACATGGTACACGGTGTAATTTGTATCGTCTATGATCGGTTGTATCTCAAGGTTGCTAAGGCTCCGTTTGTGCACCCGGTCGATGTGGCCCCCGGCGAGACTCGAACCATTGCCACTTCCGGCCGAACTGGCCGCACCACCGCCCGTCAACTCGCCGTCCTCCTCCATGTTGTAATCGTCCCCGTCCCGGCCAGCCCCGTCCAGCAGGCTGCTCAGAAGCTGCCCAATTTCGGTATCCTCCACCGTTCGCTGTACGGTGGGCCGATGGTCACGCGGGTGTGCCGTAACGGGCGGCGGCGTATGACAGCCCACCCAGCACAGTAAAACGGCACAGCACACAAACGGAACGCAGTTCAGTGACGCCCCGTTTCTGTTGCGCCCGGCCCCGCTGGCCATCGCTGACGGTGGGTGACCGTTCCTGTCGGTGAGGTGCTGCCGTTTGTAACAATGCTCTTACAGGGCGTTGCAGAGACGGTGGGATAGATGGTGAAGATGGTGCTGCTTCTGCTTGCTTTGGCCATTGGCCTCGGTGAACCGATCCCAGTCGATTGGGTGTGCCATCATCATTATCATCAGCGTTGGGCGATACAGCTGACAAGGTACTGCTTGATCGTCACGCGATAATTTACGTCCCGTTGACATTTTATATGGCACCGCGCGTGCTGCAGACGCGGCTCATTTGCATACCGAGCGAAGCGAAGTTGGGTAGTTAGTTTAGTGAGTGCGTTTCTTTATCTAGCTGATAGCACAGCGGTACACCGGTACAAACTGTGGCCGGTTTCTGTCTGGTTGCCGGTTACGGTTGTTGCTTTGTTTCTTCGCTATCGACGCAGGCTTTTCACGGCCAGTTGCTCGATTTTACGCAAGGATTATTTTTATACGTTCGTAACAGCGTTATGGATCGCATTCCATTACCATGTCGAGCCTGCTGTACTGGGGATGGAGCGCGTGTATCGGGTCGGGCTGGTTTGGCGTCTGTAGCAATAACGAGATGTAAACATTACTTTTAGATCACTGAACCAGTGGATTGGTGGGGATGTTTTGCGAAAGTTGTGAGTTAGTTTTAGGGATTGCAATAATCGTAAGTTGTAGAACAAATTGTACAAGTAATATATAAGTAATTTTATTACAATTCTTAGAAAGGAAAAGAATCTCACTCATTCGGGATTGTCGATAGGTATTGTATATAGTCTACGGAAGCCAGAAGCAATTATTGTAGTAAATCAGTAAAAAAAATATGTAAATAAATATTAAACATACGTAATATTATATATAATTTAACAAAAAAAATATTAGAATAGAAATAAGTTAAACAATAAGAATATGAATGAATAACTAAGGATACAAACAAATAAATAAATAAATAAGTAAGTAAATGAGTGATTAAATAAAGTACACAAATAATAGCTAAATAAATAAATTTTAAAATAAAAGAATAGAAAATAAAATACAGAAACTAATAAATGAATAAACAAACATTCCAATAAATTGAAAATAAAATAAATCAAATAAATTATCCTAATTAATAATCATAATATTCGGTGGAAGTAAAGGAGAATAGCATCAGATAAAAAAGGATTAGAAAAAGGGATAATTTCAAGCAACTTTATAAGGGAATTACCGTATGGGGGAAAACCCTTTATAACAGAAAGGCTGAATGACATAAAAGTAATAGATTTTAAATTATTTAACCACAGTTATTATGTATGGATGATAGCTAGCATTATGTTCTAAGATTACGTCTAACAATCTGCATTGAGTGCTAATTTTTATTAGCTAAGACTAAATTTTTATTTGTTTTTATCTTTACACTCAATTCTGAAAGTCTGAAGTTGGCTGAATGATCTAATTGTAGAAAATTTGGGTTCGATTCGAAGCCTTGTAATAGACCTGTATGGAGCCATCATGCCCTAGAAGGATTTAATCAAAACATAAAGACTTTTTTAAAAATTTTAGAAAATAATAATGAATTCACAGTAAAAAGAAGCTCTACACCTTCTGAAGTAGTAGCAACATCTTTCATTTATTTTGCAATTCTTTGCTCTACAATACTACAGTGTAGGAATAAACACGTGCTTTTTAAATAATTTTTTACCGTAATTGTTTGGCTTTTATTTATCTTTTATTTTGAACTGTTTGAACTGTCAAAATTACAAACTGTTCAATTATAAGCACCAAACACCTTAAATGACCAAATGATTTTTTTTATCATTTGTGATCTGGCTTTTAGATACTGTTTAGATATTCATTCTTAATTTAAAAAAATATAAAACATAAAATAGTATAAAAATTATTTGTAATTTATAATGTGCTCTATAAAACAGAGAAGTGTTTTGATTGATTTGTGCAGCATTATTTAATTAAAATGGAAGATAAACTGAAGAATAACTGAATTTGATTGATTGAAAAATACTACCCCAAGTTGGGTGCATGCGCCATGCTGCACATTTCCTAGCATCACACAAGCCCGCCTCCTACCCATTACAAGAAGCGACTCGAAATGAGCCAGAGCAACCAGCGCAAGCACGAGAAGTGAATTTAATTGAATTAAAAAACGCAACGCGAAATGCAACTATCGCACCCTACGGCTGCCATCCAGTGCAACAAATGGCACAATGCACCACCACACAAATAATAAAAGTGTCCTGTGCGAAACTCATCACCGCTCGGTACACATTTGTCTTTTGTCCGTGGCAGCCATGGCTGTGTAGCCATGTGTTGTTACGCCAGCATCACGGTCCGGTCCGGGCGAAACACACACATCCATCGTGTTTTTATTGCAATCTTTCGGTTGCGCACCGTGCCCAGCAAATGGGCACGTATCCAACTCGTTCTTTCACCGTTGCCCCCGTCTCACCGAACCCGCTCTGGCCGCGCGTACAAATGAGATTGTGAAAAGATAAACACACACACGCACACAGACGCACACATTGTACCTCCACAAAACCCCGAGGGGACATCGTCATCATTGCCAACGATCAGCGGCAACGTTCAGATCCGGCGTGTCCACTAGGGAGCTGGTACGTGACCGTACCCACACATTTCGGTTCACCATGGTCCATTTTGGGGCAGTACTGCAAACACATGGAGCACGAAACCGACCTATTACCTTCATCATCATCATCATCATCATCCTCGGCATCATGATCATTTTCAGCACCATCATTTGCTGAAAACATCGTCATCGTAGCTGTTGCCGGATAAGTTGTTCTTATTTTCTAGCCTTATTAAAAAAAAAAAGGAATAATGCCACCACCCCATACCCACATTCACACACAACTCACACGAACCACACACAATTGGGGGCCACTTGTTGCACGCCGCATAAAATATGCTCGGTTGGATGGTCAAACGCTTCCAGCCGGGTCGGAGTAGAGGCAGTTTTTGGACGGTCATTGCACTAGGTCACACATCCAAGCACGTCACGTTTCATTGCTGGATGGAGCAGCATGATGCTTGGAGTTCTTCTTTCACTGTTTTCTTATCTTGAGGTTTTTCGGCTTTTCGATGTTGGTATGCCACATCGATGAGATTCTGCCTATTTCAGTACTGTTTTTTTTTTTTTTTGTTGCAATCAGCGCCAGATCACATATCACCAGTTTTAAACGAATAACAATTCCACACAACAGATTCCACCTGGGACACCTGCTACACCTAATCTCATTCCAAACACACACACGCAGTGTACATGAACATAGTAGGCCGGAGGATAGGTGAAAGCAACCGAGACGCACGCGGCTGATGATGAAGTGAGTGACAATTTGACGGCTAGATTACTGGATGACTAGATTTACCTGATCGATAGACGCATTTAGAGCTCCGGGGCCCTTCTTCAAGGATGGTTGACGGTCTTCCGTGGGTGATACGGGACCTTTTCCCCCTACAACACACACACAACTCTCGGGGGAGTTTTCTTTCGCATTAACAAGACGAGGGGATTTTATTACACACTTTGCCGGGACACACGGCACAACATTGCTGCTGAGGCGTCATCGTCGTTGCCAGCCTTGAAAAATGACTTCCAGGTTAGGGATGCAAAACAGGTGGCACGCCGCAAACAAAATTATCCTAATGCACACACAGCCTTGGTTGGTCGGTGTGTGTGTGTGTCCTCTTCTGGACTGGTAGGCGGGTCGGTAAGGCTTATCAGCAATATCACATCCTATATTCTTGACCATGAAACACACAGGCACACCACAATTTACAGCACCTGTTGAGCGTCCTTCCCTTTTGTAAGATTCACTTGAAAGCACTGCCTTATCCTGATTCTTGTTACAGGAAGTTTGTAGCCCAACACTTGGAACTAGGCTCAAAACTGTTCACGAATTCCCCAAAAAAAACCCCAAAACGTTCACCGGTAAGGATCCGAAGAGCCGCTCCGAAATGGACATCGCACGGACAGGCCCAAACACTCGAAAGCACCGCACCACCGCAAACTGACTGCCGACCACGTGGTGCCGATAGTATCCTTCGGCCGATTGAGCACGCCGTCCGATAAGGGGACCGCTTTTATAGCGGCCCGGTGCACGAGCCCGGCCCGAGCGTGTGCGTCCTTCCCGAAGCGAAGCCAGTACGATGATACGGACGAGGACGACCATGACGCCGACGACGACGGCCCCGTACAAGGACACCATTTCTGTTGCACATGCGATCGTGAGAGGGCGTCGGAGACGGGGCCATTACCCACCCAAAACCCGTCATCTCGGGAACGGTGATTGCTATCCCGCGATACGGTGAAGATCTCACTGACTACTGGCTATTGCCGGCTGACTAGACTGATTGAATGGCTGCGGGCTGCGATTAGGGTAACTGTAACGTAAAAGGGAAGAGGGGGGGGGGGTGCGCAGTCTTTTTCGCAGTCCATCCCGTCTGTTTACACATCGCTAGACAGGGACGAAACGTCGTAGAATGGGGATCCCGAGGGGAGGAAGAAGACAGCTTTTCGCCGCGTGTTATCACTCGTCCGGGCCGGGCAACGCACACACACCATTATCAGCGCAATCGAAACATCATCTCGCGCGCCCTCAATGATGGGTTTTTCTTGAAACTGCCGGGGCGGGATGACTTGTTTTTTTTTGGAGTGTGTGTTTCACCCGGATTCTACCCCACCCGGTCCTGTTCCGTCCGTCCCAGGTGTGGATGCTTCGGAGTTTGCCAACGTTCTGCTCGATTACTTTCAGACAGAGAGTGTGATATGAGCTGCTTCTCTTTGCGTTGTTTTATTTTCCCTCCGCTGAGGGGTATCACAGGAGGCTGGTTTTTTTGAAGCTCTGGAACATTGAAGATCTCCTCCAAAGTCTATATAATACAGAGGTCGATGCATAGCTCGATTTTGGTCCACCATTTTGAAAGCTTGTTTTTGACAGTTA
>KB667866.1:321095-343544 GCA_000349065.1 Anopheles quadriannulatus | reverse complement strand
TTCACTGTTTTCTTATCTTGAGGTTTTTCGGCTTTTCGATGTTGGTATGCCACATCGATGAGATTCTGCCTATTTCAGTACTGTTTTTTTTTTTTTTTGTTTCAATTAGCGCCAGATCACATATCACCAGTTTTAAACGAATAACAATTCCACACAACAGATTCCACCTGGGACACCTGCTACACCTAATCTCATTCCAAACACACACACGCAGTGTACATGAACATAGTAGGCCGGAGGATAGGTGAAAGCAACCGAGACGCACGCGGCTGATGATGAAGTGAGTGACAATTTGACGGCTAGATTACTGGATGACTAGATTTACCTGATCGATAGACGCATTTAGAGCTCCGGGGCCCTTCTTCAAGGATGGTTGACGGTCTTCCGTGGGTGATACGGGACCTTTTCCCCCTACAACACACACACAACTCTCGGGGGAGTTTTCTTTCGCATTAACAAGACGAGGGGATTTTATTACACACTTTGCCGGGACACACGGCACAACATTGCTGCTGAGGCGTCATCGTCGTTGCCAGCCTTGAAAAATGACTTCCAGGTTAGGGATGCAAAACAGGTGGCACGCCGCAAACAAAATTATCCTAATGCACACACAGCCTTGGTTGGTCGGTGTGTGTGTGTGTCCTCTTCTGGACTGGTAGGCGGGTCGGTAAGGCTTATCAGCAATATCACATCCTATATTCTTGACCATGAAACACACAGGCACACCACAATTTACAGCACCTGTTGAGCGTCCTTCCCTTTTGTAAGATTCACTTGAAAGCACTGCCTTATCCTGATTCTTGTTACAGGAAGTTTGTAGCCCAACACTTGGAACTAGGCTCAAAACTGTTCACGAATTCCCCAAAAAAAACCCCAAAACGTTCACCGGTAAGGATCCGAAGAGCCGCTCCGAAATGGACATCGCACGGACAGGCCCAAACACTCGAAAGCACCGCACCACCGCAAACTGACTGCCGACCACGTGGTGCCGATAGTATCCTTCGGCCGATTGAGCACGCCGTCCGATAAGGGGACCGCTTTTATAGCGGCCCGGTGCACGAGCCCGGCCCGAGCGTGTGCGTCCTTCCCGAAGCGAAGCCAGTACGATGATACGGACGAGGACGACCATGACGCCGACGACGACGGCCCCGTACAAGGACACCATTTCTGTTGCACATGCGATCGTGAGAGGGCGTCGGAGACGGGGCCATTACCCACCCAAAACCCGTCATCTCGGGAACGGTGATTGCTATCCCGCGATACGGTGAAGATCTCACTGACTACTGGCTATTGCCGGCTGACTAGACTGATTGAATGGCTGCGGGCTGCGATTAGGGTAACTGTAACGTAAAAGGGAAGAGGGGGGGGGGGTGCGCAGTCTTTTTCGCAGTCCATCCCGTCTGTTTACACATCGCTAAACAGGGACGAATCGTCGTAGAATGGGGATCCCGAGGGGAGGAAGAAGACAGCTTTTCGCCGCGTGTTATCACTCGTCCGGGCCGGGCAACGCACACACACCATTATCAGCGCAATCGAAACATCATCTCGCGCGCCCTCAATGATGGGTTTTTCTTGAAACTGCCGGGGCGGGATGACTTGTTTTTTTTTGGAGTGTGTGTTTCACCCGGATTCTACCCCACCCGGTCCTGTTCCGTCCGTCCCAGGTGTGGATGCTTCGGAGTTTGCCAACGTTCTGCTCGATTACTTTCAGACAGAGAGTGTGATATGAGCTGCTTCTCTTTGCGTTGTTTTATTTTCCCTCCGCTGAGGGGTATCACAGGAGGCTGGTTTTTTTGAAGCTCTGGAACATTGAAGATCTCCTCCAAAGTCTATATAATACAGAGGTCGATGCATAGCTCGATTTTGGTCCACCATTTTGAAAGCTTGTTTTTGACAGTTAGATGAAAAAGTTTGCGAACGATACCACACAACCAAACATTTTTTAGGGCCAATTGAGCTTTTTCTGTACAAAATCTAGTGTAATTCCTCATTTCCTTCTCCTTTGCGTGGCATGGAGAAGTTTTTTCTCTTCGACGAAAAACGACCACAATCAGAAATCTATCCTCTTAGCTTCGGTCCTCTTGAACTGCACATGATTTCGTCGTAATTTCGGGCACTGATCTTGTTGTAATTGATAATTACACTATTATTCTATCTATTTTTGATATTCGTCAACTTTTTTAAGCACAATATTACGAACAAACAATGTAAAATGACCGAAAATGCATTCAGACCACTGCATGCACAACAACTAAAACCTCAATGTATACTAGGATGAAACTGTTGAAGCTTTTTCATCCAGCTGTCAAAACTTTCCCACGCTTTATGATCAAATGTTCTTGACGACTCGACCTCTGTATTATATAGACTTTGATCTCCTCCTTCGAAATTCATTTCCATGGCTGCTAGATGTATTTGGGGTGGATTTTGACAAATGTTTGGTTTTCGACCATATCTTTTGGACTGGGGAGGACCTTGAGGATATTGGAACCAGGAGAAGTGCGTAGAATTGACGGGAAGTATAATGGAGTGTCCGGGTCCGATTCAATCGCGCAACTAGGTCACACGGAAACTTGCAATTTCTTTTGAAGATTTGAAGAACGCAGACGACCAACCTCCCGTAATTGGAATCGTTGAATTATAAACCTCAAAAACAAAGTTTTGAAAGAGTTGATTCTTTAGTCACAAAGTGGGCTTTACTTCCTTCACCTACATTTGTCGCAGATTTTAAGGAACATTGCACAAACTCCCTTTACACAATCTAACTGTCTTTCTTTGGCCCATCAAGCGGCGCTACGCACAGCAAGTGCGGAAGCTGCTCGTACAGATGGTAATACAAAACCAGCAGGAACCGGCACGACACGTCGCTGGGGCTATAAAAGCTCTCCATGCAGCAATTGCACAGGAACATCATGCCAGCTTCCGGTTCGAAGTCATCGGTATGAGCAGTAACGCGTACGCGACTGTAGTTGCTGTTGGCCCTAAATTTGAGCAATTGCACGTGAAGGTGATTGTTAAAGATGCTGCTCATTTCGGCCATTGGTCACTTCCAACTGATCTGAAATAGAGACGTACCAATTGTAATCATTCGTTGCTTCATTTAATTAACAGGAAAAACTTACTTTTTTTAGGTTAGTGTTAGTGCTTTCTGGTGCTTCGGTTGCCGCAGGCTTCGGAGGAGACGGAGAATGCTTTCCTGCTCTTGGTCGTTGCACAACTTTGCGGCTGCTGATAGGCCGCGGAAAATAACCTCCAAAATTAAACGTCAAACGATGACGTTGGGGTTATTTTCAAACTCAAAAATAGTGATGGGAAAAATGAAATTTTCGTCGGAATCGATTCTGGCTAGCTCCTAAGTTTTCTGGAATCGATTCCGGATAGTAGGTACAGAATCAGTTTCTCGAATCGATTCCGGAATAGGTTCCAGAATCGGCTCCAGAATCGGAATCGGGACCGGAATTAGTTCGGGAATCGTAATCAGCTCCGGATTTGGCTCCGGAATCATATTCGGTTGCGGAATCGGAATCGGTTCCGGAATCGAAATTTACTCCAGAATCGAAATCCGTTCCAAAATCACAATCGGCTTCGAAATCAGAATCGGTTTCGGCATCCTTATAAGAATAGGCGTTGGGATCCAATGAAGTCAACTCAGGAATCGGCTCCGGAGTCATCTCAGGAATCGGCTCCGGAGTCATCTCAGGAATCGGCTCCGGAGTCAACTCAGGAATCAGCTTCGGAATCAACTCAGGAATCGGCTGCAGAGTCAACTCTGGAATCGGGATCGAGTTCAGCATTGGAATCGGCTCCGGAATTGTTTTCCGAATCGGGTAGGTCCGATTCCGGGCTTCCACTTGTTAATGCGATGCTTCAAATCGTGTCAAAGTAGGCAGTTTCATGTCGAAGACCGTCACCGCTAACAACACTGCCACCACTACTCAGATAAGAAAATGGCTACTACGATTACTCCAAACAGTTGGAAATGAAAATTGATAAATATTTTATTTAATTCTCTATTCTCTACTCTACCACCTCTATTGGGCGGTATTGGGTTACAAGCTAAAATAAATTAATTGCGCCATAGCGAACAAACACAAACAAGCAAACATCGTGTTAACAAGAAAAAACAGGAACAGTGTGCGCAAAACGGTGCAAACAAATCAAACCGCACCGTCGCCTCATTTGCAAAACTTCTTGTGCTTCACGCGCACGTGCTTTTCGCGATCGCCCCGCTGCCGGAACTTGCGCTCACAGTGGCCACACTCGTACGGCTTCTCGCCCGTGTGTATGCGCTGGTGGTTCTTCAGTGCGTCGGCCCGGTAGAAGCGCCGATCGCAGTCCGGGCAGCCGTACCGCCGCTCGCCGCGATGGATCAGCCGGTGCTGATAGTACACCGATCCGGTCAGGAAACGCTTGTGACACACGTTGCACTCGTACGGGCGCTCCCCGGTGTGGCACTTCCGGATGTGATCGCTCAGATCGGGCCGTATCGTGAACCGGCGCGAGCACCCGTCCCGATCGCAGGCGAACGGGCGCACTCCGTTGTGAAAGCGCAGATGCTGCCACAGATGGCTCGACTGGGTGTACGTTTTGCCGCACTTTTCGCACAGATATGGCCGCTCGTTGCTCGATTCTTCTCCCTCCGGGCGTTTCGGTGCTGCCAACTGCTGCTGCTGCTGCTGTTGCCTCTGTTTCGGTGGATTTCCCGCCGATGGTGATGGTGCCGCCATTGTTGGCGGTTTGTTTGTCACCGCCCCGCCGGGATGGCATTCGGCCCGATGCACCAGCAGCAGCTCGATGTGATCGCACACAAACACGCACAGCTCGCAGGACACCCACAGCCCGCCGTAGCCGTCCGCTTGCCCCTTTGCCCGGGCCATTCGGCGGGGGAAGATGTGAATCTCGTCGTACCGGTGGGCGTACAGCTCGGGCAGCGTCGCAAACAGAGCCATACATACGTTGCAGCAGTACTGCAGTTGCACGTTCTGGAAGTGGCACCCGATGAAGCTGCTACCCTCCAGACACTCTGCCCGATGGGCCAGCACATCGGTCAGCGTCGGGAAGTGAAGCCGACAGAACGTGCACCAGAAGCCGCCGGTCGGCGAGTGTTGCGACTCGTGCGCGAACAGCCCGGCACAGTCGGAAAAGCACGCGTCACAGTACTCACAGCGAAAGACGGTGTGCACGGCGACGATGGAAAACTGCCGGCGCAGCAGGGCGGCCGGGCGTTCGCGTTCCGCCGGCTCGGCCGCGAACAGCTGCTCCCAGAACTTGTAGCGCATGGCGTGGCACAGGTACTGCTCGGCGGAGGGAAAGATTGCGCCGCTGTGCCGACACTTTACCACCGCATCGATGTACGTTTCGGACGCCGCGGTTAGCTTCGAGTCACTGCAGTCGGTAGCCGGCAGCTCCGGATACTGCTGCTGCTGCTGCTCCGGTGGCGGCTCCACGTTAGTCGACACGTCCGGGTGAAATTTTGCAACATGCCGAGCGAGACCACTCTCGTGCACAAACTTACGCAGACACTGGTCGCAGGTGTACTTTTTTTGGCTAGCGAGCCTAACACTGCCGCCTGCTCCGATGCCCGTGCCGAAATCCTGCAATAGTGTGCGCTGCAAGGACTCTATATTCTGCCGGAGCCGGCGTGACGAACTGCGAAAAGTTTCTTCCGCCTGCCGTCTTTGGAAACATGGGGGGAACCAATAATTTGTTGCGAAATCGTTATTGCGTTCGTTTTTAGGTACAGCTTGGTGATAAAAAAAGAACGAATCGCTGCTTACCTAAATTTCCAGTACGAAAAGAGTGTATTGCCCGACATTTTACTATGGGATTTTTTTCACAGCAAAGCACACTGCGGCACACCAATCCAAGACACATCTGACACCGCCAGAAAGTGATGTTCAAATGAGCGAAGCCGGTCGCAAAATTAGTAACCGCAGACTGTTGTGTGCGGCGGTCAGGGCTACTACGTTCTATTACCATGGCAACCATCAGTATGCGTTAGGCTCAGGGCAAATGAAACACCCTTTTTATTACACTTTTTTATTAATGTTGCTTACTTTTTTTATTATACAGTGAACACTCCCTTATTTGACACCTCTCCAATTTGAAAAACCTCTCTTATTTGAAATTTTTTCACAGTCCCTTCATTTCCAGTACATTTTTGTCCCGCTAATATGGAAAACCATTAGAATCTGTATTTCTCTTATTTGCGTATGGTGTTGCCATGGTTATTGAATGATGAATGCTCAAATTGGCAATCCTGTTCGCAGTTTCCTATAGCAACAGTTAAGGCTGCATACTAAATGTTCTGTCTCTTTCTTGTTTGTATGGACCTTTCATTCACTTTCAACCTCTTTCAAATGTACTTGAAATAATCATAGTAACCATGTTCCGAAAAACAATAATCGTCTGTTTAACGAAATATCAAGTTAGATAAAAAAAATACTGGAAAAAAGTAAAACACATTTTCAATGCATTAACACCAACATAAAATTGCCCTATAAAACAAGTTTTAATTAAAAAAAAAATAGACATTTGACTTATGCATTGAAGCATAAAGTGCAAGTTTAAATTCAGAATCGTTTTCTAACTACGATTTAATAAACCGAACAGCATAATATACACATTAAAGCTACTTTATTTAATGCAGAACATAAATCGTTTCGCAAAGCTGAATAAACCTGTAAATGCGTGAAGAACGACTTTAAGATGTAGGTCGTTACGCTTGTTAGGGATTAGCTTTGAATTCCTGTTGTGGAGGTGCATGCTATTTCCTGTGCTTTTAATTGCACACATTCCCGACGCGGAAGCAGCAACGCAACACTTTCCAATAAAATGGAACTGGATTTTAAAGCCGGTTAATCGTAGGGCGAACTGTGCGACTGTGCTGGCGCAATAAAAACGTGTAACAGGGAGGATTACAGAAGCAGTCCGTACGACAATAACGACGACGACGACGAGGCTGCGCAACAGTTTGCGATATGATTAGCACCGAGGAAGTACTTACGTATTTTATTGATTCTCCCTAACAGTCACAAAGAACGTGCAGAAGAGGGTCGATCGAACGGAATGATGTTCTCGTATTGGTACGGTATTTCCACAGTGAATAGAAGCTTCCGAAGAGCAAAAGGTTTGTGAAATAATACGATCGCTCTAAACGTTTTATTCAGTAACTGCTTCGATAAGGAATTGTAAAATAATTTATACACTTAGTTCCGTAATTCGGGCTGGTAAGCTTCCTTCTCCTTTTGGTTATGACGTTTACAGACAAAAGAAGGAAAAATAAGTATTGAAGCTAATGGAAAACATACCACCGGAGCACAATCCAACGGACCCGCTGCATTTTCCGATTTTATGTTGCATACAATACTTGCATGCAGTGTCACGGGGGTGGAGGGGGGAAAATTCGTGTTTTTCATACAGCGCGCGGATGTGCTCTCGAACAGCACGAAGAAGCCCCTTTCCGAAACGCACGAACATTAAGGATGAGATAATGAGGATGGGCTATCACTTTACCACATGTTGGAATCGCCCGATTCGAAGCCGAAATAGTACGCCAGAATGGTCGCATAGGCGCCAACGTTACCGGCCAGCGTAAGTAGACAAGCGCCCCATTGGATCTGCAAAAAAAAACCAGACAAGAACATCCGGATAAGAAATGTAAGCCGCGATAGCTGTTTGTGTGTGTGTGGAGCAAAGACAAAAACGCACCACTTCGGCACGGGCAAGCACGATCGGAAGGGCGAAGCTGCTCATGACAATACCGATCGTAGCAAACATAGCGCTGGCGGCGCGGGCCGGATCATCCGATTCGATGCGCTTGGCAATCAGCGTCGGGAAGGGACACAGTATGTAGAACAGCACGACGAATATTGGCCACCATAAGCTGAAAGCGGAAACGGATGATGAGTTTGTTTTGTAACTTTAATCCAATTAATGCGGCACTTACTTGTACGTCGGTAGCGCACAGGCCAGTATGAGCATCGTCATCCCGATCGAGCCAAGCATGGCTAGCATAACGATTCTAAAGGGAGTAAAAGAATCGAAACAAAAAACACTTATTATGAGAGAAAGGTTATCAAAAACACGAAAACTTTCGGTCGGACACTTACACTGTGCATGTTTGTGGTGATTATTCATCGTCGAAGGACGGCGCACAGAGCATGAAAGAAGAAACACGAAATCGTATTATTGCAGCGATCGTTACCATTTCCTACATAGGATATTGCACTTTCTCTACGGAGCAATGCTAATACTAGCTCCATAACTGCTTAGAAAAGCAATATAATGAGAAAAAACAAGATTTACCTTTTAGTGATTCTGCCATTTTTGCTGTGGGCTTTTCCTTGTTTCCCAATCTGTTTTTGTTGTGTTGACGTTCTGGTAGAAGCGGTTTGACGTTTCGCAATGACAGCACGGTGTGTGCCCTGTCGGCAATGCAGCCGGTTTTATGGGAACGGTTTGATGATGGCGGGTATTTTATGAATTGATTATGGTTTAATTTTATTTGCAAGATTGCACTAAAATTTGAATTAGAAATTGATTGAATTATCACAATATTTTCACTTTTTATGGTAATGAAGGTTCCATTTGCTTATTTTGTGGGCGATTGTATCTCTTCTTTTCTGGGATAAAATATTTTATAGCATGCTGGGATATTATTCCACAAGGTAATTTTCTCCTGCTCACTTACCATGCTCACTCACCGCGAGGCTACATGAGGTGAAATAAACAGCGAAATGAACTATTTGACAGGCGAAATATCTGACGGATAAAGCATCACAGCAACCAGCTGATGTGCAATGTTAACAAATAATGTGCACAAAATCGTAACTAAATCCATTGAATAACTTCAATATCCAGTACTTCGTCAACTCTGAGTCAACAGTTCACAATTTCTTCCAATTTGTGAATGTTCTACTTAAGAAGATATTATTTTTAAGTGAATTTCGAAAGCGGATGTTGTGTCTCCCCCAACCCTTTAGCTGTACCTGTCAGATATTTCGCCTGTCAAATAGTTCATTTCGCTGTATATTTCACCTCATGTAGCCGCGCGGTCACATTCATTTGGCTATTTATATTTTAAAATGTAAAGAACGAAAATTAGCTTTGACTATTTTTGAATCACCACGGCATAATAAAATGCTATTAAAAAAAAAGATATTAAAGCGAACTTTGCTATAGGTATGAAATTTTAAATTTCTTTCTGAGAGAACCTTGAAATAAGTGTCTCCCTATGGGAAATGATTCCTAGAGTTTTAGAGAGTTACATAAAATATGATAACATAAACGACTTATTTATATCGTTTATGGATTACTATTCCTTTAAAATCGTCATTTATTTTTAGCATAGAAGTATAGTCATAAAAAATCAGAGTTTTCCTACATGATAGTGAGATGAATTTCATGAGCGAAAATAACCAGTGAGAAGTGAGCTTTGGGAAAGGGAAATTTGCTCCACAAAAATGTTCATTGGGTAACGGACCAGCAGAACTGTCAACATGTTGAATCAAACAGCCGTTGAACGGTTCTGGCGCTGTGCTGTGTTGTTATTTTGTACGGCATTCAACAGCGACCCTGTAAAATCGTACAAAATGGAAGAATCAAGCAAGGTTTGGCCGACTGTGCTCTTAATTCGTAGCAAAGAAACATAACTAATGATCTCCCATTCCCTTTAAGGTACTGGAAACGCTTAAAAAGATCGGCGGCATCGACGTGCGTCACCTGTGGATCATACACGATGAAACGTTTCGCGAGTTTTTCGATTGGTTCACCAAAATTGACGATGATAATCTCGTTACGGACATGCTGTTGAAGAAGTAAGTGTTGTTGTTGTTGTGTTTGTATAATGCATTTTCTCACCACTTTTTGTTTGTCTTCAAAGCTACCAAGAGCTCGATCGCAACGGAATCGTGCTGAACGATGCACTGTTAGAAGAGCAACTGCACGCACTGAACCACGAGTTCAGCGGCATACTCGAGCACACGGATCGCGATGTGGAAGCATTGGAGCAGCAGCTCGAGCAGCTGGTGGAGGTGGAGGAAAAGTACGAGAAGCTGCTGAACGGTGCCAAGAAGACGGACCTCGCGCTCACGAAGGAGCTGTCCGAGCTGGAGCGTTCCGTGCGGGACCAGGAGTACGTGCTGGAGAAGGTCGCCACGAACAGTGTGGAAATGGCTCGACAGCTGGAAGAGAGTCAGCAGGCAACGCAGCAGCAGATATCGGATTTGCAACATTGTTACTATCAACGGGTAGGTGTGGAGGTGATCGTTTGCGGCTTGCAAAACGGTAACGAGTTTGTGTTCTCTCTTCTCAGCAAAATCCACCCCTTTTCATCTACCAAATGCCGATCGAGCAGTTCGACGCCAAGTGTGACCAGTTTCTAAAGTATCTGGAGCTGTACGTGAAGAAGCACTTCACCGTGAAACGGCTCGACAACTCAAAGTCAACGGACGATGGGGACAATCAGCAGGTGATCGATGAGCTGGAGGGCATTAAAATGCGCCTGGACGAGGAGGAGCTGAAGCTCCTGGAGGCAAAGCGCGAGTATGCGGGCGTGATGAAGCTTGTCGAGCGGTTGCAGGGCCATAGCTGGATGCCGCTGAAAGTGTCCGCGCTAAAGTAAGCAGCGGTTGCCAGGCAACCATTGCCAAAATGGTTCTGTTTTCTTGTATTTATCTTTTTCTTGGTTGCGATCGTAGGAAACAGTGCCTCGAGCTGAGGGCCGCCAACGAGCAGGACCTGTTGCGGATGGATTTGCTGAAGCACGAGCTCGACACGCTCATCAGGCAGGTGAACGAGCTGAAGATCGAATCGGTACTGTACGAAAACAACCGCGTCAAGCTGAACCGTGCCGTCAGCCGGCTGGAGTACATCCAGCGGCTGGACGCAAGCATCTCGCGCGAGCTCATGAACGCCGAGCTGCTGTGGGTGCTGATGCAGCTCGATCTGGAGAAGATACGCGACCGGTTCGACAATGCGGACGAGATGAACGGCGAGTCCAAGCGGTGCTTCCGGCGCATCGACACGATGCGCCAGATCGAACGGAACGGTGCGCTGGAGGAAGCGTACGGTGACTATTTGGCACAGCTGTACGCGCTCAGTACAGCTCAAGACAGCTCCACCGAGCAGCGACCGGGCGATGAGCCGATCCGTGGCATGAAAGTATCGCTTCAGCACTTTTCCGGTTTGCTTAAGCGGCTGTCGCAACAGTGTGACTCGATTGCGAAAGGAAAATACCATCGAAAGGCGGACGAGATGCTGAAGCAATTGTACGTAAAGGGAGGAGGTTTTAAGGGGTGCCGTTACCGAAGTGACCTTAAGCAGTGCTGCAAAATGTCATGAGCATCTCGAGATGTTCAGCAATGAAAAGAATGAACATATCTGAGGGTAGCTTGATGTTCATTGCTGATACTCAATGAAACGCGACATGCGAATGCGTGAGTCCAACGCGATGCTCTGACTGACAAGCTGAGCTTGATGTCGGCGCAAGCATTATCATGATTTTATCTGGCTGTGAACATGCACTGTTTCAGTCACCAATTCTCATGACTGAAACGAAGCTCAAAACAGCTTACGTATACAACTGAGATGATCAGAGGTAAGACTCAAACAGTTGGAGGTATAATCACATGCTTAGTGACATTTTGCTTAACACCCAACTCTTGGTCACTCACTTGGCCATGACATTTTCTGTTGGTGATAATCACGATATTTTTGGAATATACTTGGCGTGTATTCAGCAGCAAAAGGAGCATGCGCTCTCGCTCTGTCTGGTCCGATGGTCTGTCGGGTCAAACAAAGCGAGAAACCATGATCATTTTATTGCTTGTGACCACTCGAACGCACCACATATCTCCCATGAATATCGTGATGATCATCGACAGAAAATGTCACAATGTCATCAAGCATCAAGCAGTGACATTTTGCAGAACTGATCAAAGTAAAAAAAAAGTCATGACATAGTGACTGACCAAGCGTTGGTGGCAAAAATGTCTCGAAGCATGCATTGATCACACCAATCGTTTTGAGTATCACTTCTGATTATCACAATTGAGTGCGTGACGCTGACATGGATTTTGTTTCATACAGATTTTTTATGACAGTAACAGTGACATTTTGCAGCACCTGACCTCAAGCTAATTTTGGTTTTATTTCTTTCAGAGCGCGCGAAGAGAAACTGCTGTCCCGGTTCGTCTTCGATGGTCCGCTAAATTATCCTCAATTTTACGACCAAGAGTACCTGGAGCGCGTCCAAAAGCTCACCTACGCACTGGGTCAGCTCGAGCGGGACTTCCGCAACGTACGAAAAGATGTCGTGCAGAACATCGAAGAGCCGAAGGTTTGTTGAAAAGACCCACTCAATTCATTCTCAGCTTGTCTTTTGCAATTAAATCTTCGTTTGCTTTAATTACAGCAAAACAAAAAGTTTTGGCTGTACAACCAGCGGCTGTGGATTTGGTTCCTGACCGAGCCGAAAAAGGTCGCCATTGCCATCAAGGAAATAACGGCCGAAGCGTCCAAAACGGCCAGCTACAAGGGCATTTCCGGCATCAAGTGTAAATCGATTGCCGATGATGTGAAGTTTTAGCTGGCTCCGGTAAGTTTAACGAAGGGCTTTGTTCCTTTCCAACCAGATGTGGTATTTGTAACGTTAAAACACAACACTATGAGGTGGTATTGGATGGCGTATTAGTTGTAACAATCAAACAATAAATATTTACTTATGTATTTTAGACTGTTTATCACATAAAACAAAATATTGTAATCCGCACCTTGAGTCCGGGAAAGAAACTAGAATCTACCAACGAGTAAAAACTCGCTTTTAAAACAATCAAACCAACCCGATCGAACAATCGAACTACACTTATTGGCTAGTAAATTATTGCAAGCTCTACCCCACACGCTAAGCCTTATATGCCCCACTTACCCCGCGAGAGCGAAACATATTCCATTTAAAATGTGTTTGGTTTTATTTGCACCATAATCCGATTGTAATCCAATTTTTGCCTTCGCGCTGTATCGCTCTCAAAACGGCCCCCGGTATCGATTGTGTTGCGTTTTTTTTTTTTTATAGGAGACACATACACACAAAAAAGAGACTTCACTTGCCCACTTTTTACGGTCACCGAAACTAGCTTTTCCGGGGGTTTAAGAACGTGGCCTGATCGTATCCCGGAGGCTATTGGCTTAAAGGATATTTGCTTGCAAAAAAAAAGAACGGAAGAAAGGGGTTGTTTCACTTTATAAAGGCGCGTGGTATTATGGCTTGTTGGTTTTGTTCGGGAATAATCTGCCTCTACACCACCACCACCAGTGGAATGCAATCGAGTTTTACTTACTTATTTCTACGCCCTTTGTCGTGTGGCTGGGTTAACTTTGGCGCCGGCCTTGGAATAATCCAACGCGAGCATCTTGAAATTGACCTAAAACGGAAAGACATGGGCAGAGACTTGGGTGACCAAAAACAGTAACAGAATCCCTAGACCCGGATACCTACACACATCCGTCCATTTTTAACCCGCAACAGCAAGGGGGGAGGGGGGGGGCGATGGTTACGGGAAAACGAAACTAAAATTGACATCACATCACAAACCACCAATAAATGCAAATAACCGCAGACAACCCGCAGAAGGGATGAGATGGTTTTGCGTTCCTGTCCCTGTCTTCCAATGTGAACCGCTGTGAACCGGAAGGAGTAGTGTGTGTGTGTGTGTGTCTGTACACCACCCTCCGATGTGTGCTCCAGTCTTTTCGGTGCGCGGAATTGCGTTTGCGAAGCAACAATTCTTGCAAAGCAGTGGATGAAACGGACGGGACGGGACGGGACGGTGCGGGCAAAACTCCGAATTCCTTTCGGCGGTGGTGCGCCGTTGCTGTTTCTGTGTATCCAATTTGAATAAATTCGTATTTGTATGAAGTACGAGCGTGTAGGATCCCCGGGTCCCTTCTGGCGTTTTCGGGTGGGATTGGTCGGATATATCGTTGAATTTAAGTTTAGCGAGTTTCGCGAGAAAAACGCTTCGCTGGAAAAACCATTCCTTACACCGTCGATCCCGCTCCGCATCCGCGGTCGTTATCGTCGTACGGTTGGGATGGCTTGGCCTGTGGCAACCCTTTTCCGGGTGATGCTGGTGCATTGGTTCGAAATAAAGAAGGAATGAGGGGGGATTTTTCTGGTATGAGCTCACACTTATGCGCGAAGGCGAATTTCGTACGAAAATAGGAAAAATGGGATTAAACTGGTGTGCCACCAACCGACCGACCGATCGACCGTTGGAATTGTAACGGTTATGGACATGGGGATGGGGGAATTTGAAATACGGAAATATGCATGCAATGGCCACGCCGTAATGTTATACGTTCGTAACTTATGTGCCAGCTTTGTGTGAGGTGGACCTTATTTTTTTAAGCCAGTTCGATTGAGTAAAATGGAGATTTTTAAAACGTTACAGAAGCATTTCGCTCGTCTTCTTAGCACACTTAAGGAATAGAATCGTTTTACAAGCTGTTGTGAAGACAATTTAACTACCTAAAAGCAATCCCACCACAGTGCAAATAAATTAATGCTATAATTGGTTATTTTAACTGCATTAATGCTTCAGCACAACCCACACCCGCGTGTGTGTCAATAGTCACCTTTCATTGATAATGCAAATTAGTGTTTCGTTATGCATGCTACACTAACTACTACAGCACATTTACATACCGACTGACAGGCAGTGGCCCGGTGTCCGGGACTGTTCCGGAAGTATCACGGTTTTGTTTTTCCTTTCTTTCCACCGGTGTTGGGTGTGTTAGTGAACTGTGCTACGCTACTTGTTGAAATAAAGGATTATACTATCTCGGGTCAATTCATTATGTATGCTAATAAAATAATGTCACTAATTCCGTGTGTGTGTGTGTGTGTGTGTGTGTGTGTGTGTTTTTTTTTTATCTATTTTTATTTTGCTTTGTTAATGCTTTTGCCATTCGTCATTCGTCGGGCGGTGGGCTGGGCGAGGTTTTGAAATTAAATGGTGCGAATAGCAAGGCGTTGCATCGTGTCGGTGTGATTGCACAGTTCGTGTCAGCCTATCGCAATTTTTATCTCTCACATGATTGATTTGCTGCTACAGTTGTGTTGGGAATTGTTACAATAAAAACTGATGCATTCGTCCGGTTCGTGTACCGGTGGAAAGCAGCAATAGGTGGTGGTAGTGATGGTGGTGATGGTGGTTGGTCGCTGTAATTTAGATTCATTTGATTTACAAAAGGGAAGTGCGTTTGCATGTTAGAGCAAATAGTTGGCTGATTAAAAACTGTTCAATCAGTGCGTATGTAGCATACTATCATTCCGCTTAATCAGCATCAATTAAATCGTAACCGTGGCTGTGGCATCATCGATACGCATACCAGCGATAATGCTAGCTATTGTAGAGCGTGAAGTAATTCATTACAAAGATGGTTAGTGTATGCGTTGTGGTGTCCAACTTCCATGTCCAATGTTGGGTAATTATTAATTAAAGCTTGTACTCTAATAATTTTCATGCGTAAAATTGGGTTTTTTGTCTCTCGTTGTAGTGGTTATTTCATCAAAAAGCGGTTTGATCTTTTATTTATGGAGTTTCAGGGACGTTTTTTGGGTTTGCATAACAAGTAATGTAAATTATTTAAATTTAATTTAAATTACAAACGTTTGAATAGTTTGTAATTTTCCCATCACTGTTTATTTGTAAAAAAACAGGGTTACTACAGGGCTAATACAGGGTTTTTTAGCCATTCCTGCCTCGTAAAAGCACTATCGCACTGCCTGATGGACTAATTCAATATTCCTGATTGGAAAACCCCTTGAAAACCCGTGCAATATTCCAATCGGAAAACAAAAATACTTGAAAAAGTATATTTAATATGGGGGCGGTCCCGCGGTACAGTTGACAACTCGAACGACTCAATAACATGCCCGTCATGGGTTCAAGCCTAGAATGGACTGTCCATCAAGGATTGACCAGAGGTAGCAAGGATTGACTATCCGGTTGCATGGTTATGAATTAAGTCTCGAAAGTCTGTATAGGCCGGCATGTCCGCGTAGGACGTTACGCCAAATAGAAGAAGAAGTATATTAAATAATCTACCTTCTACGTCAGTGTTCGACCAAAATGATTGTCACTTTTGCATTATGTTGGTCCAGAAGTTCTCGATGGGATGCAGCTGAACGATGTTAGGTTGGTTAGGTAGGTTGGACTATGGTGTTATATTGAAATTGCGCCGAAATTCGCTTAAAATGATCGCATTGAGTTTTGACGCCATTGCTTGCCGCTGCTGTGAAGCCAGTGGACACGATTTCTGTTTTCTGATATGTTTGTTCATGTTTCTCAGGTGCTATTTCACCATTTAGTCGGTTACATCGACCTCCCGGCCAAGCGAACGCAATGATGTAGCCACTTGTCCCTCGGTCTTCATTTTCAGCTTACTTTGGAACCTCAAGTCGCTCAAGGGCTCGTGGGCCATTCGGAACCAGGTTTTCTTTTGATGCTCTGATTGTTGTCTAATACTGCCAAGTTGTTGTAAATGGCGGAACAGACGTCCACAAACTGCCGCACAGAGTCCGTTTTAGACGCTACGGGGTGCAGTTTTTTGATCGCGAAGGCTTCTGAACGTATTTGCTTCACTTTTTTTTTGTTACCACGGTTAAAGTTTGACTGATGGAAGTGTAAAACTGTGTCTAATGACTTATGCGATCCTATTATTGAAAGTGCTGTTAATTTTTTGTTAGTGGAGATGAAGATAAATACAGTGGAGCGCCGTTTATCCGGGCTTCTCGGGACTTGACCTCGCCCGGATATGCGAATAACACGGATAATGAGTCATATGATATATTTTATCACCAATTCCTGATTATGTTTTGGTAAATTTTCTTATTATTTTATGAAAATAACCCAGTTTTTATTAATTTAACGTTTTTCCAATGAGAATATTTGAAATTTGCTATGAATTATTGTGTTATTTGTTATGACAATGTGCTCTTATAACCGCTTTTTCAAATATCCTCCTCATAATGCAGTGTCACCTTTGTATTGAACTGTCATTTCTCAACAGCACGGATAAACGGAAAGCCGGATAAAAGGTACCCGTATAAACGGCGCTCCATTGTACATGAAAAATCGAAAAATTTGGTCCATTTTTTGTTAATGCATACGTTATGACGGTAGAGCACATCTTAAATAGACTGTTGTGGTTACCGAAAAAAAACTCAAGCTCGGAGATCATTCCGATACTGTTCTGTCGAACAATATTAAGGAAATACGAAAAGTGTTGAACTTTCTAAAGGAAACTAATCGTTATAAGAAAATTTAAAAGTGAAATGGAATAGCAATACATTAGTTTCTTTTTTCACTTTTCATCATTAAGTCTGTCAAAATTATCTTAACAAAAAATGCTATAATTCATGGCTCATTTCAAATATTTTCCATTTGAAATTATTAACCCATTGAGTGTTTTGCCCGAGTGAGAGTCGGGCTGTGCTTTTGTTCTCCGTTTCGATTCAATCGTCGCGTGAGGGGGGGGGGGAGGGGGAAGGAGTTAAAACAATGTTAATGACACATTTTGTACATTAGCTTTTGTGTAAAATAACGGTTTACAAAATTACTTTCTTTATTAACTTTTTGTCAATATTTCATTATGGGTTTGTGCATTTTCTAAAAATCGTGGGACTGTCAGAGGGTTTAAAATTAATAAAATTAAAAAAATAGGGATTTGTTATAAAACATGTACTTTAACTCATTATCAGTGTTATTCGAGTATCCGGGCGAGGTCGAGTCCCGATGAACCCTGATAAACGGCGCTCTACTGTATATATTACTCATATTAGTGTACTTTTAACACCTATAATTAACGAGAGGCGAATGCTAAAAAGCCTCGTAAAAAATAGAACACAAAACAACAAGAATAATTCAACGAATAATGTTGAAAAATTTATCAAAACAATATTACAATTAATATTTACGCACGTAACTTTGAAATTACTTATGTAGATCTCCGTTAATGGTATGATAAATAACGATTACGCAATACCAATACATTCTCGTCGAAGATCGTTTAATAAGCTCAGAAAGCTTTAACCGCAAATTGTGTGAAACAGAGTCTGACTGTACACAAGTGTCTCGTAGGCGAAAGAAAAAAAAAGAAATGCCAATAAATTGTCACCTAGGCGGGTGAACCACAATTACGACCCTGCCAAACGACGCGCTCGATCGATAGATGACGCGCGCGCAAAAAAGCATTCCGCCCCCCTCCCCCCCCCCCTTCCCTTGTCAGGCAGGGAAAGTTCATCAGTTTCAACCGGAAGCCAATAACTGACCGAAACCGGAACGCATGGGATCGTATTGTATGCGCGATTTTTATATTATCTTTCCCCGATGGTTGTGGGGCAGGCTTCCGGCTTTCTTCTATCTAACGGTTCACTTCCTTTTTTTTGCTTACCGGTTCATTGAATATTCATTATGGTCAATTTTTATTAATAATAGTGTTTCGGTGCGGTGGTGGTGTGTGGAACGTTCTTATTTTTATTTATTCTTTCCCCATTTTGTTTGTTCAAGCCATTGGACGTTAGCGAAGGGGACGAGCCCGCTGCCGGCGAATGACATTCCATTTACATCCTTACGCCGCCTTGCTCTGTTCTCCGTGGTTCTCCCGGGCTTACTTGTACGCTCGGGTGATGATCCACGTAATCTTTTCATTCTTTTCCAAAAATTTTCTCCAATCCACGCGCGGGCGGGTGGGTCTCACGACGGTGGATGGTGGGTGGGATGGGAAGGGCAAATGAATGGACGTGGGGTGAAAGTGAGATTTTCGACTGGGTAGATATTTGGAGCCTGATCTCCACGCCTGGGCGCGGTAGTATCGGTTGGGCGTATGCATTTTCCCGTTGTTTTCTCTACACACGAAGGAATGGCAAGAGAATAGAAGGGACAGAAGGAAAAAAAAACCCGCTGTAGGGCTAGTTCGGAACGCTGATTGTAAATCAGGTCACGCATTTTCGCACCCCTATTTTGCCCCTGTTCTGGGGAAAAAATAAGAAAAAAGAACACACCCACCCAACAGAGAGAGAGTGAGAGTGAGTGAGTGTGTATTCGCTGGGGAGGAAGGAACTTTTTGGTTGTGCCAGCGACCAGTATCATTGGGATTTGTGGAAAATGGGCAACGAAACGGCTAAAAGTGGCCAACTCATCGTCCTGCAGTTCCGTGGTGGAATTGAGTACAAGGGTGCAAGGGATAAGAACTCCCTGGTCCCGGTGCCCTGTCCCGAGCAGTAGGCAGCACAGAAACGTGATGAGATGATGTATTAGATTACTGCCAAAGCCTAGAAAATGATGATACTCAGCCCTGTTCTCATTCCGGCTAGCGTCCGAGCTTTTGGAGGGCTTGGAATTGTTTGCGTACGATAGAGAAAGAGAGAACGTGCCCAAAAAAAGAGGAACCTAGTTCCTTTTCAGGCAGGCATCGTCGTGGTCCTCCTTCTTCTTTGCTGCGTCCGTCTGGTGTTGCTGCGAATGATTGCTATTTTGTCGGCTTTCCATCTCGCACTCGGACGGTGGAGTCGGCTACTGAGTAGCTTGATATGGCGGCGGAGGAGGAGATGCTGGGATTTTTTTTTTGGTTGCGCTCTCGCTAATACCCCCCGTGCCGACATGGGGTAGAAGTTGGAGACCATCACGGCCCTTCGTTTGGTCGTGTGAAGTTTTGGTTCCGGGAACGGCATGCGGCATTTGGCGTGAGCGAACGATAACGAGCCAGGAAACATCCATCAGGAAATGGACGATTGTACGGCAAGGCAGGCAAAAAGAATGCGTTGCTCTAACTCTTGGCGGTTATTGCAGTTGCTTGGAAGAGTTAATGGAGAAGCGAAGTAAATGTAAAGGTTATAAACATATTGAAATGTACATAGAAAAAATGTAAAATTATTATTTAATACTTTTGTGTTAAGATTCAATGCAAGGGATTTCAAAAACCAAAGCTTAATCTTAAATTCATTATTTAGCAATGAATGACATTAACAAAAGAAAGCCAACATAAGAGCAAGAAAGAAAAGATTAACATAAAATTAACAATGATTAACTAAACGTGTTCTAACCCAAGTGTTCACTAAAAGTATATTTAACAACGAAAGCAAACAAACAAATGTCATTAAAAACCGAAAAGAAAATAAAACAATAAATGAATGAAAAAAAAAAGTACAACAGGCAAAATACAGATGAATATAAAGGAAAAAACGAGAACAAATGAGCAAAATAGAAATAAAAAAATTAATTAAAAACAAATGTATAAAAAGCTAAATAAAGAACAAGTGAATGAAATAAAATAAATGAAAACAATAAAATATACAAATTGTAAACATAAAAATTGTATAAATTGAAAATATATTATATATAAATTTAAAATATATAAGCTGAAACCAAAACGAGATTAAACAACAAAAGTGAACACACAAATTTAGATAAATACGTATTGTATGTACACAATATAGGAGAAAAAACATAAAAAGGTACGAAAAGAGCATAATAAAAGTAAAAAAAAAACAAAAACAAAGATGTCCAAAATGAGTTTGACAACTATCTGAAGCATAACTTTCCATACAAGGATTTGGCCAGTAGTAGCGAAAACGTGCCAAATGTGAAAAATTTCCCTTCGATCAAGAAAAGCTAGGCGGACTCCGTGAGAACGCAACGCCTTCGCCACACCTTCCCTAGACGTAGGGGTGGGATATACGGGATCATTCGTGCGTCCTGTGCAGCTGGTACACAGCGAACGAAAAGGGAAACAAAAAAAAAGCCGAGAGTAAAGAAAACACTCCACACGAAAAGCTGAAGATCCGGCCCCAGAAAACAACAAGGACATTGTTGCGGATCTCATCCATCTTCTGCAGCAGCAGCAGCAGCAGCAGCAGAAGTAGCATCAGCAGCAGGTTCGAGTGCGTCTCAAAGCGTTAACGTTCCCGGTGCTACTGCTGCTGCTGCTATATCAAACAAGTGAAGGCAACAAAGTGAAGTTCATTTAATCAAATTTATGCAAGCTGATGAAAATGTTCACCAATTTTATCGCCGGAACGTGTCCTAAATTGCGAATTGTGAGCTTTGCTGCTGCGTTCGCAATGCCCGGCACACGAGACGAGACGGGATGATGCCACTTTACCGTACTCTTTACCGTTTTCTGGGACTAAGACTAGCTCCTAGATCTCCTAGCTTGAGAGAGGACCGTTTGTAGGGGGTGGGTTCCGGGTTCCCTGTCTGTCTACCATCCGTTTCTGATGTGCCCGGTTTCGTCGGTTTTGGAAACGTGTTTAGAAAGCAATTACTGGAACTTTCACACCACCGTGCATGCGTGCAAGTTGTATCCTCCAAGGGTATTGCGTGGTGTGGGCCTAGAGCCGGAAGTGGTGAGAATGTTTCGATTGCAGTTGCACCAACATGGCAGAGTCACACTACAAAAACACCTTCAAATGACTTACGGCTGTCAGGGTAGGTCGTGGCAAAATGTTAGCGGGAACAGGAATGTAACTTTCATCCATTTAGTGTAGAATGCTCAAGACTTGGTGGAGGCGCGATGGTTTATTATAAACTATTTTAGAACCATTTAACTTGCCTCCTTCTCTGATTGTGGTTTTTGTTCTTCGGCTGATTCGAATGATGGGGATGTAGCGTCCCTTGTGTGGTGTTAAAGTTTTTGTTTTCGTTTGAAAGAGGATTAAATTTTTGGTACAGGATGTATTGATTGATTGGCTGGCAGCTTAAGGTATGGTAGCTCACGGCGGATAGTTGTCTATGGTTGAGATAGTATGTGCAGAAGAAGATGTCATTTTGCTGTTGAATTGGATTAAATTCATGGCTTTTTCGAAAGACTTCTGGTGTGTATCAGAATGGGTATTTTATTGCACATTTTAGCGTTCTGGTTGCAAACTTTGCAAAACAATTTGTTGTTATCGTTTAGTAGACTGACCAGACATTTATGCGAAAATTCCCAATTTGTCCCATTTTCAGAAGTGTGTGGTCTAATGGACATTGCTTGGTTAAATTATAGCTAGATTATATAAATGGAGATAAAGAATGGAAATAAAGAAATCGTTCCATTTACAGATCGTTGGGTGCACGAGTGAATAGAAAAGAAAGAAAAAAAATGGTTGTGTTGTTGTGTTGTTGTATTATTTATTGTATTAAGTGATTGGCCAAACAAGCGGCCTTATCACTGAATTAAAACTAGAACTTAAATAACTAACACAAAGAGCAGGTTAAACGCAGTGTACAATGACAAGACGGATCAACAGAATCTTGTGTGTAGGTGCCAGTCAAATAACATGTAACGCTGATTAAATTTACGGGCCATCGCAGTCATTGGGTCGTTCTCGCTGTATGCACGTCTTGTAAGGTCAGTTCTTATTAATCTGTAGTTACGGAACACTTTAGGAGGGACATTTAT
>KB667866.1:271287-320702 GCA_000349065.1 Anopheles quadriannulatus | reverse complement strand
CGACACGGAGTGAAGTGTAGGACAATACGAGTAACTCTCTTTTGGACAGCTTCTATTCTATTGGACCAAACACTAGAGAACGGACACCAAACTGTAGAACTAAACTCGAGGATGGAACGAACATAGGACTTATACAGAGTTAACAGGCAGTGCTGTTGTACTATCTTGGTCGCAATCTTCTTGGTCGCAAACTTCTTGGTCGCAAAAATCTTGGTCGCAAAAATCTTGGTCGCAAAATTCTTGGTCGCAAACTCCTTGGTCGCAAACTCCTTGGTCGCAAAATTCTTGGTCGCAAAAATCTTGGTCGCAAAAATCTTGGTCGCAAAAATCTTGGTTGCAAAATTCTTGGTCGCAAACTTCTTGGTCGCAAACTCCTTGGTCGCAAACTTCTTGGCCGCAAAGTTCTTAGTCGCAAAAATCCTGGTCGCAAAATTCTTGGTCGCAAAAATCTTGATCGCAAAAATTTTTGTAGCAAGTACAAGCGTGTTTTAGAAACATAAAACAAGTTGTTAACGAACTGTTATTTAATTACCATCGTACAATATGTTACGTGAAGTTGTTTGACAAAGCATGGTTTGTTCACGAAAAAAAGTCGTGTCATAAGACCAAAAAGCTTTGAAATAAAGTAAAATTCCAATGTCACGTAAAGTTCTACGGGAAAACCCAAATCAAGGGGTATCCAATTTGATTTTAAAACATTAAGGCCATATGACATTCATCAAATTGCCATAACAATCAATCGTAATAGCTTTTTATAATAGCTATTTGATGTCAATATATTCTACGTTTACCCTTTTCCGCTGTCAAGTGATCATATTCATTAGAGAAATTTGTGTAATATTTGATGTTAGAAATGTCTCATTATGAGTGTGCACATTGTTGCACAGCGACCGCTAGGAACGTTATTCACATTATCCAGCTGTGGTTAAATACGTTGCAAATGGGTCGCCATATACATCATTCTCATCTATTAGTGTTTACGTTTATTGTAGGTTAACCAACGGTTCCAACCACAATTGAATGAAATTTTCATCCATTCCGTTCATTCGAACGAATAAAATGTCGCAGTCTGTAGTAGTCGGTTTTAGCAATTTAGCAGAACTAGGGAATGGGATGCCGAGCAAACAAGCTCATTGAAACGATGACTTTAATCATGTCATCAAATCATGAATCATTAGCAAGTAAAGTAAAAAAAAAAACACTAGAAAACGAACCGTTACCCTAATGGAAACAGATGATGGAAATGCATCGGGCCAAATAAAAGCGCCGCACAGATCGGACAAATGCAAATGTTTGCTCAGCGTCAATAGACGGATGCTGAGTGTGTGTGTGAGTGTGTACATTTGAAAATGGAATATAAATTTGGGATTGGCATCAATGTGAGGCGATCAAACGATAGTTCGGTCCAGCGATTGGATCTCCATCGCTGTGTGTGCGTGTGTGATTAGATGCACTATGCAATATCGATCTAATAACGTAAGGCAAATACTTTAAATTTACATTTAACCCATTGCCCGCACCCACCGCTTGCACTTCCGCTTGTGTTCCGTTGTGCTATATTGAACGGAATTTTGTTGATGTGTGTGTGGGTGTGCGCGTGTGTTGGTAAAATATATATAAATTTTGAATAAATTATGATTGCACTCGCTTCACTTCGCTTGCACACATTGCCGGAGCACTTTTCCCGCTGTCAGTCACCGACACGCGCTCGTTCATAACTAGGTGACTGAACATCGACTGACCGGAATCCGGAATTACACCCACACACACACACACACACCAAACAAAAAACACATCCCATGCTGTTTGCATTAAACGGAAACTGCACTCCATAACAAACACAGACACACACACACACATACACACAATCTATTGGTGTGTATTTGCAAGTGCAGTTCACTGGATTGCTGAATGAATGCACTTGAGTACGGGGTACATAATTGAGAAGCAGTTGTTTGGACTTTTGGGATTACAGCTTTACGGTGGCTACGCTTTGACGCGTGGCGCAGCTGGAGTCGGTAGTGCGTGGACTACCGGGGTAGCGTCCGGGTGTAACATTTGTATAGCAAAATCTGACAGCTTATGAACGTTAATTATGATGGTGAAGTGCAAACGCCGCACCATTGCACACAACCAACAACACCGGTCGCTCCATCCCGACGTGCGGGCGTATCGGACTCGGCTGGGGATGAGACTTTGCTACATAATGAGCGTCGAAATGGGGGCAATCCAGTGTATCATATGTGCCACTGCCATTGACAGTTATAAGCACGGTGTGCTGGACGGGTGGTGGTGCACATTGTTGGGAGCAGTAGTGCAACTTACTAAGCGAACAGAAAGTTTCAGCAATTAGTTTTGATTGTTGAATGGGTTTGCTTTCTTTTATTAGGAAAGTCAATTGTACAGTTTCAGTTTCAGTTCACAAAAGAAAGGATTCGATGTAATAGCGTAATTGACAGCACACGTTTGAACTTTTTTCATTAGCTTGGGGCACAAACAACCGGACACCTTAAGGTATTATCAAGTGAAAAAGATGTAACAGTTAGAAGAAAAGCATTGGGCAAAACATTTTTGGCGCATTTGTTCTTCATCCAAATGTAGTCGTACAATCCGATCAAATTATAATATTTGTTGAAAGCTCAAATTTTGCGTTTTGTAAATCCAGCTTATGTATTAACAATAGATTTCCTGCTACGAAACCTTCTGGCATTTTATTATTTTTTTTAAATAAGAAAAAGTGTGTTTTATTTGCTACAGCATCATAATATCCGGTAAAAGTAGCTAGTCTTGAATCACTCGCAGTTCAGATCCTTTCTAGTTCGGACTTGATCGCTGTTTACAGGGTTTCCCACGATTTATTGGTAAGTTCCCATGATGTTTTGATCGTATCCCATAGATTTTTGGTTCATACCCATAATTTATAAGTATTTTCCAATTGGATATCAATACAATTAGACCAACAAATACTGGGAAACGGCCAAAAAATCGAGGGAACGCACCAAAAAAATATGGGAACCCACCAAAAATTAAAAATAAGAACCAACCAATAAATCGTGGGAAACCCTGTAAGTCTAATGAAACTGCTCTGGGTTGTATCACATTTGACTCTGATATTTTCCACCAATAAACCTTCTTCTAATATCCGCCATGGTTATTGTCTAATGTCTCTGTTCGTAGTCTAGTGTATTTCCTAGCGAAGGACTAACCGAAGGCTGCCTCCTTTGTCGTTATGCTTCGGGAACTGGTACCAATGTTGATATCTGTGTCTGTGTTGAATTTCAGCCGTTGGCTTGTTGAAATTAAGCATTCATATTGAGTAGCTTGTTAAAAACACTAACCGGAAATAGTTTATGCTTTAGTTTATCGTTGCTGGGATCGAAATAAATTGGCTAAACTCGAGGAAGTTTTACACAATCAAACTGAAGCGTTTTGTGATAATAATCCTCAAACAATGTTTAGTAGCTCAATTTTAATTCCCGAGTTTCTGAGGAGGCGAGTTTATCTTTCATGCTCTGAATAACGGTGGCACAAGTAAGTTATGAATTAGCAAATTAATCTTATTACGCATCGATGTATGCAACAGCATCATACTTGTTACGGTGAACAGTTTTTTATTCTTTTGCTGTGTTTTTCGAGATCTTAACTTTAATATGTTTGATGCTAAGTTGATTATACAAGCTGCTAAAGGTATAAGAAATTATAAAATAATTATGATTATCGAAGAGAAAATCTGTAAATTATGTAGTACTGCGAGGCACATTGAATCTATGATTAGATTTTCACGCCATTCAACGCTTAAACTACAAGTTTTAAAAGTAAAAATGTTTAAATGTAAACAAATCCTGTCCTAAAACATACCTTTAACTAACGATTCAAATCAAACAATGACACTTCTGCTTATATAAATGTAACAATTCGACATCTTTTTCACACTAACTTTTGTAGGGGAAAAAAGAGAGAAGATAATGCCACATTTTACATTAAAATGAACTTAAACTCTTTCATTCACCATTCTACAGCGTGGATGCGTTAAAGTGTGAGCACGGATTACGCTCCATTATGTGTTGCAATTTATTCGTAAGATTGTTCAGATACTCATTTCTCAGTTGACGTTAAGCTCGCATGCAAAAGTGGTAGCAGCAAACACACACACACACACACACACACACACACATACCAAAAGCGGGAAAAAAGCACCGGAACAAACTCCAGGTCCAGGAAAGTGTCTTTTTTATGCTCTCGATTCCGTGTACCTGTTCAATTGTATCTTCTACCGCGCTGGCACCAGCAGCACCGGATGGCGTGAAAAGGAGTTTAATTTTAATCCTTTATTATCGCATTATCCAGGATTCCATTTCATCCCCCGTTACCTCGACGCGGCGCACCGAGGCATCGGTTGGGTAGCAGTGTGCTAGCTTTCTGACCAGGCTTCTGGTTGGTGGTGGACATGGTGGAGGTGGTAGTGGTAGAGGATATCCAGTACTCGTATCTATCTACATTGGGTGATGTTTTAATTTTGCTCACAGTACCGCCGATGTGTGCACTGCAGGTAATGCCAGCCGCGCGCACAGGTGCTGCTGCTGCTGCTGCTGGACTACTTGCTGGATGTAGCCGATGTCGCATGTTCACCGCAAAACAATCCGACAGAAAATCAGTTTTTCTTTCAGGTTCCGATTTTGATTGTGGCCAAGCCGGGCTGTAACAGTCTGCCCTGCAGTCCAGGGGAAAGCGTTTTACATTTAAATCCTACCGAAAGTGTTGTGCCCCAGCTTACGATGATTGGGGTTTTTTTTAGTTCAGGAAGAACGGTCCAAAAAGGCCGTATTGGTAATGGTTGGAGTTAGTGGTAGTTTAAATTCGTAAGCTATTTTCTCTGGCTTCCAAATCTCTGTGGTTGCAGCTAGCGGTTAAGAGATGTTTTTTTACACAAACTTTGCATTACTTTTAATACAGGGCAAGTGGAAATATGGAATTTTATTTCTTAACTAGAGAAACGTGAAACATTCACTTTGGAATTCATGTTCGAAAATAAGTTAAATCATGTAAGATTACAATACATGTTTAGTACATGTTTCAGGCGAAAATAACATAACATAGCTCAGTTATATTTATATCCTTTCTTATATTTTTTCATCCTTTTTTTCTGTGCAGTATGCAGAGGATGCATTTTTGGAACAAAAAAATCAAGTCAGCTTGTGTAACTGACCATATTTCCGGGAACAAAGAGGAAACCACTTCCCTCTTCTTTTTTGTTGGAGAGCGTTTAAAGTAATGGAAACGGAAACGGGTACTGCTAGAACTACAATGAGCTTATTCACGGTGGATCGTATCACACCAAGCTCTTTGGGGCTGTTATGTTTTAGGGAAAGGCAAAAAAGAGGGCTCGGATGCTGTTTGGTTGTTTGTAGTGCTCGTGGTTATCGGTTTACGTTTACAGTGTAGGTGACAGTGTACAGTTTTGGTCTTTGGTAGAGGTTTTGTTATTACTATGTTTTATTAGTTGGGTGTGATAAAAACTATTTTCATCTTTTTTTTTAACAAAGAACACTTTATTCATACTTATAACAGAGCTATTTTATATATTAGCTTAACTCTAGCTTCGTATACAAATAGTTATATTCGTCTGCTTGCTCATTATATTATGGATTATGGCAAAAGATATCTTCCTTTATCATGGCTTAAATCAAGCCTCCTTACTGAAGACATTATCTGAATTCTATTTTTGTTAATATAAATCATTTAAGGTTTTATAAGTTCCTGAAACGTTGGTGTTAAAAGCAAATCATCCTTAACTGTTTGTGTAAATAATATGCTTACCGTTTTCATAGTCTTGCATTATTTAAATTTGTGCTCAAGCTCGTCTATAAGTCGACATTTTTCAAGGTTGGAGCTTGTTTAATTCCAACTTTAAATCTAAGTGCTTCGGTTATTATGTTTCCATTAAAATAATATCTCATTAAAAGTAAATAAATTAAGACATTAAAGCCGAAGTAGAGAAAAGACATGCAGATTAATGATTAATTACAATAAAACAAAGCGCAAAAGATGAGAAACAACACACAGTTATAGTAACAACAAATAAGGCAAAATTAACGCTGAATATATGTGATCGTGATACTGTTGCTTCATGCAGTACTTAGAAATGTATTATATTCCAGCAAAGAAAGAAATGTACTTCCTTTACGAAAAAAGAACCTACCAACACATGGAAATGCAACACCACAAAACGACATCAGAAAAACAAACGAGTATAGTAGGGACAGAGCCGATAATAAGCCCTTCCATTTGGAGTCGGTGAAACTTTGTCATCGTGTGCACTCTCACACATGCACACTCGTGCAGTGGGGGAAAAAGTGGGTCGGCTTTTGTGTTAAGTTTTATTTAATTAAACTCCCTTTCGCTCTTGTGTGGCAAATGGAAATGAAAAATCGCTGAGAACAGAAAACGTATAAACACAACAAAAAAGTATTTTCGCCCCGCGGGGCGTTAACCATAATCTCGCTTATTCTCGCGAATGCTGTAAACGACTCTCTGTGGAGCATATTTGGACCGTTTAATTGCACTCTTAGTATAATCCTTTCGCCAGGCTGGATAAACCGGTGTGCAAGTGGTCATATGGTTCCGGTTTTGCGGTCACCGAATACGTATCGCTACGTAGGAATGGGGCTGGAAAATACTGTTTGTACTGTTTGTATTCTTATAACGCTTCCGTGCCATGGTACTGGGCATTCCCTCAAATGAGCATTCCTTCTTGGTTTACAATGAATGAGATATACTGACGATAGCGCTCGACTTTTGGAGCTATTTTTTTACAGCTACAAGGGGCGCGACGTTTGACGTGAAGTGGAATTTCTCATCGTCGGGCACATAACATAAACAAGTAGCGCGGTAAAAACGGGAAACGCAATTACTGCGGGCTGCACCTGAGCATCTGCCTGACACCTGGTGGATGGAGCGAACAACTTTTCAGCATAAATAAAACAGCAAAGGCAACTGCCCGTACACCTTCTCCCCGGGACCTTCATCCATCGCGAGCATCATCCATAAATCGAAATTTATTGGTATCATTAGCGCCACCAGTCAACGCTGACAGTTGTGATAAATTGTTTCTATATATATGCAAAAAAAAAAACACAAACTGGGGACTTTTCTGGGAGCAAGAAGGCAAAACGGAAAGGGGTGTGACATCATATTCAACACTTTCTAGTCGATCGCACGTTCGACGAAGGTGTGCTGCATCGTTTCGGAATGCTTGGGACATGATGCATTTATTTCCATCCTAAGTTGGTCCCGGCGCTGCTGCTGCTGCTGCAAGAGATCAACATTTTATGACTGAAAAAGTATGAATACACAATTCTCCTTCTTTTTTGTTGCATCGATGAAGATGCATTCCACTCTGCAAAGAAGGGAATATGCCCGATACAGCTAACCATAAAGGGAAGAAAGAAACATAACGAAGGATGAAGATTCTTCTGCACAGTGTGCTTTTTCCGTGCTCGACCCTTTGCGAAGAAGAAGTTGCTTATTTATCTGCAGTATGTCTCATTTCCTTTTCTCTTCGATAATGATTTATAAGGAAAGTTAAACATTCTGTCGCTGGGCTATAAATAAAAAAGAACGCTTGGGCTTCTATTCCCGTTTATTTGGGAGTTTTTTTTTGTATGCGACTGCACTGGCATTGAAAATGTTTTCCTCTACTCACTGGTGCATTTTATGTACGGGCGCTGTGATCATGTTATTAAAATCAATAAATAATTGGCTGAGCATTAAATGGTGGACGGGCAGTTGATTTGTTGTGTGGATGAGAGTATTTTTCATGCTTTTAAATGTTTTCTAACACTATCCTGATACTTACAAGCGTTGTTCCCGTGAGGCGGTCGTACGTCCTAACAAAATGTACCCTTTACATGGAGTTCTGATTGTGCTACTACTGCGTTTGTTAAGGTATTTTGTTTGCTTTCTAATAATTAATGTATACATTTTTTTGGTTTATTTTAGGTCCATCCTATGATCAATTAATTGTTCGTTAGATTTTTATTGGGTTGTTTGTTTTGAAAATGATGGTATGGTGTCTATTAGTAGTGGAATCTATTATAAAATGCATGGGATTTGTTTTTTTGTGCTTAATGGAAGGTGTTTGTATTTTATTCGTATTTTCGGAGCTTTAGTTTTTGAACTCATGCTTAAATTAGCCCTTTTTATGACTCAGAATAAGCGATTTAATGAGCCAATGAGTTAAATTATGTCCTCAGTTTCCAAATCTCTTTCTTTTTCCTTGTGCATTTCCTCGGCAACACTCCTTGCTTTTTCCAGTGTTATCTTTGCGGATATTCATGCACCAGGCTATTTTCGGAAGTAATCGAATGTTATGTCTCAGGAGTAATCGAAAAGGTACTAGCGGAATTTGGGGCAAGTGTGCCATCTTACGCATTTCATGTTATAGCTCACTAAATCTTGTTTATCAAAAGCCGATTTAAATCTCATAGCCATTTTACACTTATTTTCTCACTTATAAATGAGTTTTGCTTGAAATAAATGCAACCAAACTGTTTCTGAAGCATTTTAAATAGGGTAAAAAACACGTTTTTTAAATAAACACACCTGGTCAAAATAAACGTATTTCGTTGATAATTTGAGATTTTTTCGTATGTGGCAGTAGTGTATGTATTCCTACATGTCTTAAGTCATTGAACCCTTTTTGACCACAAACTGTACCGCAATATGGAAGTTACTGGTATGTTATTCCGGGATGAAATCCACTCATAATAGCGCACCATATAGATGTACCAATGTTTACATTTTTGACAGCTCGCGCCTATGAAATATGGTAGCACACTTGCGCCAAATAGAGGTGGCTCTTTTGCCCCAGAAGTAGTAACTTTTTTGAAATTGAATTTTTCAGTGACAAAAAGGGAGTTTTTTACAACTAACCTCACTCAAAAATTCACATTTTCTCCACTTTACGGTAGATAGTATAAATAAATTCTCGGTTGATTGTTGCTACGTTCTTTGAGATCTTATTTGGTTTGATTGAAAGACTATAATTTAATACTCAATTTAGATACTCAACATAAAACAATTCCATCTATACGGACTCGTCACAGTATACCAGGTCATTAGAACGCAACAATCTACGTATACATAGTTGATCATTTAACTAAAGCTTTTATGGAAAAAAAATGCTTGGAGGAACTCTAGCCCCTATGGCACACTTGCCCCAAATTCCGCTACCGATATATAACGATCCCTTTGATCTGTTTTTCGTCATTGTCGACCTAAACGGGGGACACGTTACACACGCCACAATATGGTATTTGTTTAAAAATATATCCAGTTTATTTTTCGAATTTTGCTGTTTTCCTATTACTGACTTTATCATTCTACTTGGGTCCCAGGAACATCGTTCTTCTATTTCTAAACCAAGTTTATATGGGATAGCTGGGCGAGGGTGTTTAATTAATTGTTTATAATTACAAGAATGATTTGTTTCTAAAATTTCGTATCTTCATATGATAAAGTAGAATTAATAAGCATATATCTATTTTGAATCAAGCTATCATTTATTGATGTAAGCTATCATTTCATCAAGACCGTTGTATGATTCACCTAAAGAATTCAGTCGACAATTCACAAGTTTGGAACAATTTATTGGCAAAAACTTTATTAGAAGAACAGCGTTTATCTTACAAAACAATTCAAAGTAAGGTTTGTGATGCCAGGAGTTCTTTGTTAAATAACGCACGAGCCTTACGCGCCGGAACTTTGGCCACATCTGGCCAATGTAAAATAGTTATTCGAACTCAATTAACACTTTAAGCGCCGCGTCATATGAAATCGCATGACAGCTTTGTTCACCGCTCAGCTCTGTATCTGACGCTCACCAATTCTCTTGATAACGAATGAGGTAGGAAAGAGAGAACGAGAACGACATGTGCTACGCCGCTTATCGAAATGAAACAAAAGAGTGATAATAGTCGCACGAACAATTGTCGCTCTCATCGCTCTCTTGTCATGCGCTACGTGCTCACTCGCAAACTGTGACGTCAGGCCGGCGGTCAAAGTGTTAAAAAGCATGATGAGCCATAAGTTAAACTCACTGTCATCTGATTAGTTTCATCGCAAAAAAAAAAACAACCAACCCACCGGACCGGTTTGAAAGCCGGTCCCGCCCATCTTCCTCTTCCACATCCACTCGGGTAAACTTTCTTATTAAAAATGTTTAAATGTTTTAATACAACCAAAGTGCAACATTGCGCAAACTTGTTCGCTTCCGTTGCTGTCCAATCTGCTCCGCCGCAAAGCTCGCTCCGATGTCGTCACACCTTGGCCGGTGTTGGACAAATGGAAAAAATCATTACCAAGCAATTGAATTTTCAATTCCTGATAGGAGAAAGTGCTAGGAAGGGGGGGGGGGGGGGGGTCATGCCAGGCAGGTTCACGGGAAGTTGTTTTTCCTAAGTTACCACCGCCGCTCGCAAACTCGAGGCGTATGTCACGAGGCTAAAAGCATATTACTTACAAAATTAGTCTCCTGGCTCACTTTTTACATTACTTTTCATTTAAACTTTTTGCCCCCCCCCTCCCCCAGCTACACTGAGGAAGGAAGCAGCGCCTGATGATAAGCGATGAAGGGGGGAAAGCAAAAGGTGACACCTCGAAGTGTTGTTTTTGTTAGGGCGCTTTCCACGCCACACCTTGCCGCGCGAAAGTGCCAATAAGACTTTCATCGATAGCAGTTGGCAGCGTTCGACTTCTGTGTGTGTTTGTCCACGAATCAAAGCGGAGTGTTATCCTTCTCTCCGCTTCCTTTCGCTTTCCCCCCTATTCCGAACCCTCCCATGTACCGGTTTTGGCCACATTCACTTAGCACCAGCGGTCGCGACAAACCTCGGGCGAGAAAACCCGTGTGAAACTTTTCCATTTAATTTTTTTGCCCACATTTTCCACATCTCGCCTCCTCGTACGTGCGTCCTCCCCCGTTTGTAGCGTGTTTTTCCTGGAAACGAAATTCGCTATGGCTTCTTCGATCTTCTCTTCAGCTTCCCTCTCTTTCTCGATCTCTCTGTCCCGGCAGTGGCTCGTTTTCCTTAATTTGACTTCTTTTCTTCTACCGCCGACGACGACGCCGGCCGACCGACCGTGATGAAATTGAAAGTTTCCATTCGTTGACAGTGCCGCCACCAAAGTTGGCGCTGAAACTGTGAAACACCTCTGCGCGGGGCTGCTGCACCTTTCGATTTTTCATAATAATCCCATCGCAGGGAGGGTGTGGAAAACCCCTTTCTCTACCTTTCGGTAGGGTAGCAAAACTTTACTCACCGTGCTCTTCCGAGTGTATGTGGTGGTGAGGCAGAAAATTGTTGTATCCTTTCGGTTATCTTTTTTTTTTTAAATTTTTCGACCCCCAAATCCTACTTACACCGAAAAGGTTCAATCTTTGTAGTGGTGGTGGTACATGAAGTTATTTTACCCGGACCAATCCAACCCCGTCCGTGCGCAAAGCAGGATCATCGGCCATCGGGACGGAAAAATGTATATTCCTTCGCCTTGGCTCTTTGCCGGACTCACGGGAGTCGAACACTTTCCCGGTCGTTCGGTCAGGTGTGTCTGGTTGTCGATTTTTCCGGCTGTGCCTGCCTGTCCTTTTTTCCCCGGAGGTTAGCGCTAAATTGTTGATCATAAACTTCCGCCCACAAACGAACGAACGGGCCCCAAATCCATTGGGAAGCTGCAACAAAACCGCAAGCGCACTGAAATGTAATGTTTTTTTTTCTGTCCTTTTTTCTTTAGGTTTTGGGGTGATAAAACGGAACCATGGGTTTTACATGGCTTCGCTGCTCGGTGCAGCAATAAAGCACTGACCACACTGAGCAGGCCTTTCAGGGATACTGGTACCCACTTTTGTATGACCTGTGACCTGTGTGCAAACTACTCGCTGCAATGCGCGCGTGAGAGAAGGACGGAGAGAGCTTGTGGAGGCGGCCCACAACATGCTTAGTTGTAAAAGCTGGTGTGCTGGTCGCTGTAAAAGCACTATTTACGAGCTTGTTGTGGAAAGTTTCCCTTTTTTGTCCCGTGCTGCGGTGTGTCCCGTTGGGTGCCCGCTCTATCTTTCTAAATCCCCTCCGGGGATGGGTCGCTGCACGAGGAACACTGCTGGCCTGGGTACTTTTTCCTTTGATGGATGCAACATGTTTGCACCATCCCTCATTCCCCCTTTCCCACCTCCGTTCGGAAGCTTCGGTCAGTGGAAACGGTAAACTTTTTGGAAAGTGTTGGGAAAATCTTTTCCCTGCTTGCGTGTTTAATTTGATTAGGAAAAGTGAAGCTGTTGCAGTGCATGGGGACGCTCTGCTTGCGAGAGAAGTTTCGATGATGGTGAAATAATCGGATCGCATTTTCGGCAGCGTTCGCTGGGTGCAGCTATGTGTAAAGTTTCGTCTTCAAAGGGGACACAGTTGTTAAGCTATGTTGCACAAGTAGCAGATTTGGGAATTTCGAACAGAAGCTGAGGATGTTCAACTCGCCTGGTGAGGACAATCATGCTCGTGGCGGTTTGGTATTTCGATTATTATGGGTAGTAATTTGATCGGATGCTACTTGACGGAAGCTCGTCGAAAGAATGACATCAAGTTCATTACTTTGGGAGAAGATATTACCAAAGGCAAAAGGAAAAGCTAAACGAATTAATACTGAACGATGCTTAAATCAATTGAATTTCTGTGTATCAGACAAAATTGAGATACGTGCAATATGTTTCAAAGTTATTCATTCGTGATTGATTGAATTATTTATTTATTTACTTAATTTTTTATTTTATAGATTTATTTATTTATTTAAAATAATATATGGGTCTGGTAAAACATTGATCCTTGGTTATTTTCAAATGTGTAAGAATTTAACAAGAATGATAATGTGTTTAATAAGAATGACAAAACTATAATAATAATGTGATGTATGTTGTGTTTGATTGCGGTATGATGAATATTTAGTATTTCCTCAGAATCGGATCTTCATTTAGGCATTTGTCTTACAATACGCGTGTAGCATGCATAACATTTGTCAATAAACATGATGCAAGTTACAATTATTATTTTTAAATAATTATTTTCATAAAAATGTTCTAACTGTTACAGTACTCTGAACAATTTTAAAACTTGTGTTTATGAAACAGGAAGGTGAAGAAAAAGCGCAGAATGAAAAATAGACAACAACAAACAATCAAACTATGAGTCTGAGAACTAACAGCAACGAATGGAGAGACTTAAAAATACAAAAGATGAATACGAAATACAAGATAAAATAGACTGAGAAGAGCAGCCGGAACAAAAACTTCGATAGTTTAACTAGAAAATGACGATAACAGACAGCAAAAACAAAACATAAAAGAATAGAACTAACAAAGAGACTCGTACAATCATCAAAAAGTTCGAAAATACAACAAAAAGAAGCATAAATAACTACTTGTTACATTATAACCAATCAAGCTACTAATTGAATTTCCCTGTATTACTGTTCTTATCTGTTTAAATTATTATTCCCTTCCGTCGGCACTCAGGAGTGGGAAAACTTTTCAAACAATGTAATTTTATCTTTAAATTATGCAAACCGTCGCTTTCATCGGTACTGAGACCATTAATTTAACCATTCACTACAACACTTCGATATTAAACCGCACCGCGTTGAAATAAACAATTTTCCTTCAAAACCGCTAAACCAATCGGTTGAGAAAAGGTTCCAAAAAGAGGAGCAAAACAAAATCACCGACAAAAAAAAGCAAAAATAAAATAGAAAGATGGCGTCTGCGGCAAAAGTGTCAGTGGTTTGCGCTGGTAACACATACTGGCAACGCGTTGGAATAGGGCAAACTCGTGGGGGAAAAATACTCTGCACTTCCTGGTTTGTGGGGATGAGGGACTTTATTTATCGACAGATATTGGGCAAAGTTTCGTCGTGATTTACGGTGGAAAGTTTCGTATTTTGCAGCGCAACTTGCATGGATCGGCCGTCGGATCGTCTGCCCAATGGTCGTGCCATGTGCAGGGGCGCGTGAAGCCACCAACGTTGAGGGGTTGTTGTGAATGGGTTGGAACGGTGGCAGCTACCACCACTACCGCCACTAATGTGTCGTTGTCATCGCTAGCGTAAAAAGTGAACCGCTTCGGGAATGTTAAATCGAGCCCAAAACTTTTGCCCGTGTTTGGGGAGGGACCCACGGAGGTGTGTGTGTGTGTGTGCAGATGATGCGGCCGGGGCCGAAACACAACCAAAACAATCGAACGAAAACAACCACAGTCCAATGTTTTCGTTCCGATCGCTTGAACTTGTCCCACCCCAGGGTGCGGGTTGGGGGCTGGGTGATAATTGAAATTCAGATCAGACTAAAGCGCGGTTTGTTTCTAATTCTAACTGCCGGGGCGGATTGTTTGTTCAGCTATTGGTGGCAAATGCTGACCTTGTGTTTGTGTTTGTGCGGTTCGGGCGGTAGTACACACAAACACACAATTCCTGTCGCAGGGACTTACTCCTGCCTGCCATGGGTGAAATGGGCTCGTGTGCAGTCACAGCATCGCGGAATAGGTGGTGGTGATGGTGCAATGGCAAATACCTAGGAAAAAGAAATCACATTTTACAGCACACTGACGATGACTGTTTGAGTGAGCGGTAATGTCACTCGCTTAATTGGATTGAAACTTTTTTTTTTTAATTCTCCCGGTGGGCAGACGGCATTTCGACGCGGTAATGACACTGTGTTTTTCTCTTTCTATTCACCGGGCGGTGGTGGGGAAGGGGCTGTGTTGGCAGCGTGCAGCAGCGAAATTACATTTTTCACTGCAGACAACAGTTGCGTTGTGTTTGCGGTGGTGTACATATATTTGATGAAAATCTCATTACTGGTGGGAGTGTGCGTGCGTTACATTTGGTTTTTGGTGCGGTGGTGAGCAGGGTTTGGCAATGTTGGTTTAATTTTATACATATTCGTTTATAATCTAATATGGGCTATGTTTTGTTTGCGAGCTGGAGTGCTGTCAGCAAATGGGATGATTATTGTTGGGTTTTGTGCATGCACAAAGTAATGGGGAAATGGAAATTAAAAAGTAAGAAGCACTAATTAAAATCATTTATATAATTTATTAAGCAATGGTGAGGTTTACCTTGAGCGAATTTAAAAGAAAAGCACTACCTGTGTTTATGTAAAGTATGCATTTTCACTAACTTACTAATCTGGTGCTACATCAGCTTTGAGGTCTTGGCCTGCGCATGTCCGAAACTGATCACGACCTCGCGGATTCGTCTGCCAATCAGTTATCCCGTCTTAGTGGTGGATGCCTGCACGCCAACATGCCACCTCAGATTGGGAATGCTGTCAGCGTACACACGACGTCCTCGGATCTGCCCCTACCCGAATGCAGAGCCGATAGCATACGATACTATCTTCACCATTAACGTGAAAAGGATAGAGCTGATACTCCGAACGTACCTGAAAGGTATGCATGCTTCACTAATCAGGATCTGAAGGCACGGACAAGGCAAAAGAGCCACAGAAAAGTTTGTTCGCGGCTACACATATCCTCTAGATGCGTTGTCTATATGTCTCGCTCGGTATCACAGCGGCATGCGGCGGGTAAGCATTACAACTGCTATTACCAAATACGCACACATGCTTAAAGAACACAACTATTCGGTTCGGTTCGGTAAACGTCGGGTGCAAGCTGGAACGCGATGGAGCAGACTTTTTCATGATTTTGTATGGCTTCGGCTGTTTTGGATGGCACGTGTGTACGCTCGTACTAAGCACCTGCCCTTGTGGACGGTCTAAAAAGACTTTACGGGCTGGATCATCCCTTTCCATGCGTACAACATGGCCAGCCCACCGGAGCCTGGCGAGCTTGATGCGCTGCATGATAGTGCGGTCGCCGTACATTTCGTATGGCTCGTCGTTATAACGGCTCCTCCATTGTCCTTGCACACCTACGGGGCCAAGGATCCTTCTGAGCATTTTCCTTTCGAACGCGGCTAAGAGGGTTTCGTCGGATTTGGATAGTGTCCATGTCTCAGAGGCGTATTTGAGTACCGTTACTATATAAGTACTATATAGTCCCAGCTTGGTTCGTCGCGACAGGTTCTTTGAGGTGAACTGATTTTTCAGGCTGTAGAATGGCCGGTTGGCTGTCATCATCTTTGCGCTCTGCTACCATGCTATTGTCGTTGCTGACTTTTGACCTGAGATAGGTGAATTCATAAGTTCACTTCATAAGTGCCTTCTATCAATTCACCGAAAACAGATAGTACACAGACGACCCTCGAGCTATGGCCCACTCGTGTTACGACAGTAATTTTGATAGTTTACAGTTGCCATTCAGCGGAAATTGCTAGTTTTGTTTTTAATTTTATTTTTGTTAAAATACACGATATCACAGATTTCGATTCTTCGACTTCGCTAAAAAAAACTATGTATTGATAGATATTTGACATACCACTTTTTAGACTTACACTTTGCCATGGGCCTTTTTCATGTATCCAAATGTTTCTATTCCCAAATACAGTCGTATTTCGGAGGCCTCCTGCATACCGACGAGTATTATCAAATAATGATCCATCAATCCTGTAAAAACTATACCACTAGAATTCTGTTTCATTGTGTATTCGGAAGTTTAGCGTTAGTGGTTTGACCAGAGTAATTTATTATTTTGAGAAAAATATTTCTTGGTTACCAAAACATTACTACAGTATATGGAACAAGCGTCAATTAAATTACAATTTTCCAACCAATAAAACGAGAATTGATTTTGAAAATTGAATAGAAACAAATGCCTAGCTTCAATGGTGCAGCCGATGAATGTATGGCCTAATATGATCGCTACATGAGGTTGAAATTCTATTGAACCTAATTCTATTGAAACTAAATTCAAATTCAATAACCATTTCTGTATATTTTTTTTGGAATAATTTAAATCTCATTTGTTCAAAACAATCCCATCAAAGACAACAATGCAGTGCTGCATCGAACACACCCTTTAACACAGCGCCAACATGCAACAATGCAGTTAATTGCCATGCCATCAACGCAAATGGCATCGGTGCCGTTGGTGTGTTTAATTTTTATTTCGTTACCCATCATTCTCCACACAGCAGCTACCTGTTGGGGCAGTAAAGTGGCAGTTCATTTCCGACACGTTCACACGTTCTGCGCCACTGTCCGCTGTGGGAGTGTGATCCGATTGTGCCCTGCATCCTGTCGTCGGCTGACGTCAGCGAACGTCATCAACGTCATCGCACCGTCCCCATTGGAGATGAGCCTTGCGAATTGCGTGTGGAAATGCAGCAAATTGCAGCCAACGACTAAGCCTGCCACAGGCCACGGCGGTGATACGTTTGTAAGCATCATAACCGAATACAAACCTCGGCCCCGTCATGTTCGGGTTTGACGTTGGCAATTAAAGGTCATTGTAATGTTAAGCGATTCGGCCGCGCTCTCAACCGAGCCTCCTAGCGTGGCATCACGTCAAACGCGACAGATTCGGGCCGCCACCAGCGGTGCTGTCATCAACGACGAGGGGAGGATCTACCTTTCTCCCGTGTGCATTTGTGGTCGGTTATGTTCGGTCTGATTATCAACAGTTGTATCCCGCGCTCAGGGGTGATTATTATGTGTCGTTAGCGTTGCTGGTGCTACAGATGGCGCTGGGTCGTATGGGCACGAGCTGATCCGGATTGAGTGGATCAAGCTGGCTGGCTGGTGGAGAGTTCACGCTTTTCACGTGCTCAGGCTCACAAGTGGGAATATCATTTGTAAATCTAAACCACCAAATTGGGTACGCGTGCGATTTGGCGGAGAGTGTTCTTGTGAGGGGTTTTAGCGGTAGTTTGAGCGGGCTAGAGGATTAGTGCTAAATAAGCGATTTCTAAACGGTATCACTCTGTATGGCATTTGTGTCTATTGGATTTAAATAGTTCTTTATGTGGTGTTCGTTTTTGTGTGTCTATTTTTTACAATTTTCTATTTTGTTTTTCAAATTATTGTATCGATGGTTTGGCATTGAAAAATCTATTTTGGAAGTAAGATAATTTGTTTATTCAAACATCCACTAACATAATTATTGTAATTGAATATACCTCAATTAAAACAGTGTTAAACAAGCAAACTATTAGCAAACGCCACCTATTTTCGCCTGGCTGAAACCATATGTTTTTATCAGTGGCACAAAACCTGCGGACGCGGCAAACAGCCACTGCGATCTAGAACCATCTCTTTTCTAATCAGCCCCATCCAACTAACGGTCCTGAATGGCGTGCGCGGCGACCCGGACTGCATCAGCGCATAATCTTCATAATGGATTGTGTGCGAGCTGAAAATCCTCTCGCATGAATTAATGCGCCTATGGGCGCGTTTCAAAACTCTACTGCACTACGGAAACGATTGCGTGTGGCGACCGTCTATATATCGGCTCAGCGGAAGCCGTCATTTGGCCACTGTTTCTTCGTGATCAGCACCACCGGACCACCGGGGCTGGCTGAAAATCAATTAAACTTAGTAATTAATGCGCGGCTGAAAGTTTTCATAATCCTCAACGCAAAAGTGTACGTTTTGGGTGTGCACGGACCCGGCCGGTTTGAGATGTAACGATCGGAAGCGCATGTCAGATTTTATCGTTCACGATGGTGGAGGTGTGTGTGTGTGTGTGTGTGTGTGTGTGTGTGTGTGTGTGTGTGTGTGTGTGTGTGTGTGTGTGTGTGTGTGGCTGCCTTGTGTGGGTCTTGTCTTGGGGGAGCAATTAACGTAATCATAACTGGAAGAGTTGGTGGAGTTGAGAGGATGGTGAAAAGTGTATTACATGCGTAGCAAATGGAAGGAACCGATCGTCATTTCTAGCAGAATATCCAATTAAGCTTAAGCGTATGTTACGCACGGGAACGGCCGTACGTACTACAGGGAAGTAACCGTTCAGTGTGTGATTACTATCGAGCTGAAGTAACTTCAGTATGCATAGAGTTTGAAGTCCTTTAAGATGAAGCTTTTGCTTAAGCTGCTGTGTACTGTTTGTTTATAGAACAGCTGTAACGCGAATTATATAAAATAACTTTTTTATTAATCGCTCACTAACACATACAGTATAAGTTTTCTTTTGAATCGAACTAAACTGGTATGAAGATCAATTGGCATTACTCTTATATCAATAAGCGTGTCTAGAACCGTTCTAAGTGTAGTGCTTTTCTCTCTCTCTCTCTTTCTTTCTCTCTCTCTCTCTCTTACATATGTGAGAAGCGATGGGACTGTCAAATAAGAGGAGTTTTCAATTTACAGAGATTGAAAGTAAATGAAAAGTCCCTATACACTAGCAAAGTCCATATAATACAGTGGTCGAGTTAGAACATTGGATGAAAAAGCGTGGGAAAGTTTTGATAGTTAGATGAAAAAGCTTCAATAGTTTCATCGCAGCACTCATTTAAGATTAAGTTCTTGTGCATGCAGTGTATCCAGAAACATCTCGGTCATTTTTATAACGTTTTTCCCCTTATTTTAATAAGAAAATAACAAATTAACGAATATGAAGAGAACATAGAATTAAGGTGCAATTATCGATTATAACAAGACCAGTGCTCAAAATTAGGAGTAAATCATGTGCAGCTAAAAAGGACCAAAGCTAAGAGGCTAGTTTCCTGATTGTGGTCATTTTTAAGTGATGAATTACTGAAAAAAACTGCTCCATGCCACGTTTATGAAAAGGAAATGTATAGTTAAACTAGGTTTTGTGCAGAAAATGCACAATTGGCCCTTAAAAGTGTTTGGTTGTGTGGAAATGTATATAAACACTTGTTCAACTAACTGTTAAAAACAAGCTTTAAAAATACTGGAAGGGGTAGTGAAGGGCGTTGCAATTTTCACTCTGGATCCACATAATTATGGCAATCATATAATCTAGGAATCTTCAAACTTTGCTGCTGCTGGGAAGCTTAAAAAAGTCGAAATGGTTCGAATGATACCAATTGTTGGCAGTTCGATTCAACGTCTCTAGTTTGATCACAGTCAACAAACGTCAACTGTCCCATTCAACTGACGCATTAAGAGTTACATGATTGAGCTGATTATGTATGTACGATGAACGGAGTAAATAGAAATAGAAAATATTTTTATTGATTAATTAAAGATTGTCTGCTTTAGTAAAAAGATCAATCAAAAAACACATAAAATCAACCTTCATCATCAATAAATTTTAACAAACTACTATCGACTGTGAAGATAAACTTAGGACTTTCCTTATTTTTTTACATTGATTTTGTGCTGGGAGAATTTATTCTCACCTTTTTTTTGTTCCGTATTTATACATCCACAACACACTTCATTGTAAACCATCATTCTAAGCATCGTGTCCGCGTTGACCAAAAATGCAACTTCTCTCCGCACGATGCTAAACTGAAAGGCCCCATTATCGTTCCCATCATCCACCAGCACTGGGGGAAGAGTCAGTGCCGTCCCAGTCACTCAGCTCAATCAAGCTGCCAGGGGTGCAGATGGGGGAGGAATTTCAAACTGATCGTTACGGTTAGTACCTTCAACAGCTTGTCACACCCACTTTCGGAAAGCCAGCACACACCCAGAGCGGGAGTGGCAGGGAAACGTCAGCAAGCTAGCTAGCCATCAAACCCCCGGCTTGCGCGCCCGGTGTCTGCACTTGTCCACCTTGTTTTCCATCATTTCCTATTTTTCAAACTTCATCACAATCGCCGTCTGGCAGCCCGGAGTATCTCTCGCCTTTGGTCCGTTTAGATCGTCCGTGTACGGATGTCGTATCGCCGAAGGCATCCCTAGAAGCGCTGCCTCGGGTGCGCCGGCGGTGCTTGATCCTGGAAACCTCTTAGCCGTGCGCCGAGATTAAGAACTTCGATGTCAAGCAGCTGTCCGAGCGAGAATGGTTGTACTTTATCAAGGCGTTTTTTGGGGCGGTGAGGAGGGAGTGGAAAGCTGCGGATGCGGAAGTCTGTCACGATTGCAAGCAGAAATGTGCACTTTCTTAGCTTCACCACATTTTAAGTCCACAGCACCACAATCCACGGCAAAAACGGGAACCCGCCGTTCCCGATCCGCTTTGGGTAAGCAGCACCATCATAGCCAAGCCGCCGCCGGCCGGCTTTTTGCTTTTGGGGGTTTGCGGAATATCGTACAGCACGTAATAAATGTTGCACGTCATTATGTCAAAAGCGTCAGTGCTGTAAAATGTAAACTGTTGCAATCGTGGTTCGTGGGAGCGTCGGAGCATTTCATGCTGTGTCCGCTTAGCGGCGTCCGTGAAGAAAGACGCTTGGGCTGGTGCCGGGAACGCTTGACACTGTGGTGATTTTTAATCTGTTTCCCCTTGGCTGTCACTCGACCCCTCGTGCGTTGCAGCGTGGGCCCTCAACCTGCGCGGTGATGGCTGGCAAACGATGACAAAACGGCTTGTCAGGAAAGTTTGGTGCAGTTTTGGTGCGGTATGCACGCTGCGCTTGAAGAAGATGTCTTGCCGTTGGTTGGAATGTTGTTTTTTGCTTACATTTGGAAATGTCGGTGAATTGGTTTCATCTCGTTTTCTTATTTGCTGTGTAGTCTGTGGAGAATAGGTTTGCTGTTGCAATGCTTTGTGATGAAGGATATTGGTAGACATACATAGCAGTTGCTGTATATGAACGTGACGATGAGAAACGATTGTTTAGCATGTCGAGGAACGATGAAAGCCTATTTCATTGAATTGTGTTTTAGTACTTAAAAGCATATTTGGTTGATCCAAATCTAATAGTAAGTCTTTGATATTACACTTTTGGTGCAGGTTTTTGTTTATTCTACTGCTAATACAGTTAACAAAAATGAACAACAGGTTAATAATTTGGGATTGTAAAACATGAAAAAAGTTTTTTTGTCATAATCTTGTGCAACTTAGATGTTTTCAGGGTCAGGTGCGACAATAGCGCGCTTAGCAGCTTTACTCAACTTTACTTACTACCTCAGGAGTGTCCGAAACCGCACACGGTCTCGCGCCTTCGTCTTCCAGTTCGTTATCCCGACCTTAATGGCGGACGCCACCACGTCATCTTGCCACCACAATTTGGGTCTAACACGCTTCCTCTGTCCTTGTGGATGGCCTAAACAGACTTTACGGGCTGGATTGTACGTTTCCATGCGTACTACATGGCCAGTCCACCGGAGCCTGGCGAGCTTTATACGCTGCACGACAGTGAGGTCGCCGTACATTTCGTATGGCTCGTCATTATAACGGCTCCTCCATTGTCCTTCCACGCATAGCAGCAGCTTTATTACTCTTTATAATGTAAAATCCGGCAAATTTGACCACTGAAACGACCATAGTGTCAAATTATCAAAACGGATTATTACCATAATAATCAGCCGTACCGGCGAACTCGTTCGACGAGAAACATTCGTCGCTCATGAGTGGGGGGGTTGTACACTACAGGGTTGTAGCACTAGATTGGGCAGAAGAAAATCTATACGGGTTTCTAAATTTTGATCTAGAGGGCTATGAGTGAAAATGAGCGTCGCGGCGAACGTTCCCAGGAACGAACGAGTTCGCGGGTATGGCTGAATGTCAATTTAGTGATCGTATGAAGTGTCACAATGAAGAACCATTCTGCTTTGGATCGTTGCTCAGGCAACATCTTCAGCGTTTCACCTTAAGTCTTCAGCCTTCAGTTCTTCCGTCTTCAGTTATTCCGCCTTCAGTTCTTCCGCCGTTAATTATTCAGTCTTCAGTCTTCTGCCTTCTATCAGTAAATTGTTGTAAAATCATTGCTCATTACAATCATTAAAACAAATTCTCCTAAATATAATCATTTCCTTGACTATACAACCTTTCGGACCTACCGTTCCTGCTTTATAAGTGTAGAGTTACGATTTAGACCTCATCCAGCCAATTGATAACAACATTGATAAATAAATGATGAATAATCGTTTAAACTAGCAAGCTGTAATTTCAGTCCATCAGTGGAACAATATACATCATTCGGGATTAATTGATCGAGCTTACGACGAATCGGCGTTTGGTTTTTTTACAGGTTAAAGTTATCTTGGCTAATTATCAGGCAATTCATAAAATCCAAGCAATCCTTGCTCCGTCCAAAACAAATGCACTGCAATTTAAATATGAAAAGAACATTCACTGTGCATTGGAGTGCATTGTCTAGAATGAGAATAAATGGAAGCAGCGTGTTACTTTAGTAATAAATTAGGTTTATTTTGCCAATTTTGTCTCTTAAGGGATCACTTTCTAGATAATTGCTTATATTTATTTCAATCGTTTTTCTATTCTCTTTTTGTTAAAACTATTTTAGTACCATTCCCTGCGCTGCATTAGTCTTCTCGCTCTCACTCTTCATCATGCCATCTCATCATATTGCAGCGCATTGCTGCATTTGATGGATAAATCTATACGCTATCAGATCGATCCGCTTGTTTCGTACTATTTGGGTATCGAACTGAGCGTCGGTGATGAATACTACCTTTCTGGAGGGGCATACGTTTGATAGCCCGGTAACCATCTAAACGATTTGTGAGTTCAAACCACCAATTGCTGCGCGAGACACGGTTCTGATGAAAGTCAAATCTCGTCCGGGCATGTGTCAAGAGACCATTTCGTCCATTATTTTTCATACTAAACAAACACGTTCTATCATCGCGGATGTTGCATTCACTCAAACTATTTCCCCCTCCCACCAACCGCTTCTGTTCTCAAACACTTTGTGATTTATACTGCTAGCCACTTTAACAGTGTGCTTCACGTTAAAACACTTCAACTCAACTTATCAAACATTAGCTTTAGTGTCAATTCGGCTGCATTAAACGCTACGTAGCGTGAAAGGCCATTTCTTGCACCGAGAGAACAATGTGTGCTTCGTCTCACAAGCAGCTGCTTTTCAGATAAGAAAGCGCAAAATGGACAGACGAATCACTTCAACCGAAGAAGCATCCCTTTACAGCTTACAGCAATAACTTCCGCAACATTCTTTTGCAACATTAACGAATGACGGGACGGGACACGGGCTTCCGGCCAGTTTGTCGTCCCCGACTTCCCTCCCCAGCTCAACATCCCCGGCGAGCAGTACACCCCACGGGACGAACGGACGAAGTAACGCGCCAAGAATTGTATTTTCAAGTGTAATCTCACATAATCTCGGGTACAGCTCTAATTAAAGAGATAGCACCGGCTACACAAGCGCATCAGCATAGTGTACCAGTCGCCGTGCTTCTCTTTTTTGTTCCTCTCCAGCGTGGATTTGCGATCTTTCTCGATGTTTCTCACCCACCCCAGATCTGGTTGGATGGGGGGTTGGATGGGATGAAATTGTGTTCGCGCGAACGAATCGAATGATCCGTCCGTTCGTCCATCCGGTTTCCGTGTCTGGCCATTTGCTGCTGGGCGTGGGGTGAACACAGGGGCGGAGGGGAGGACTTGCCCGCTGGAAAGCTTTTAGCCAGCCAGTTCTCCATGGCGAATCGTCGTACGCCCTTCGCACCAAGTGTTTCGCACGGACACATAGTTTCCGTGTCCATCCGATGGTCCCGGGGAACCGGCGTGAAGATGTATGCTTCGTTTGGCTTGGTGTGTTTTTATATGTTTCATGGGGCGTGTTTTTTACGTGTGTGTGTGTCGCGGCGCTCTCGAGTGGCGCATTTGGGTGGTGCACCCAGTGTGTGTGTGTGTGTGTGCTGGATATTTCTAGTACATTTATGTTCCATTAGATGGGATTTCGTTTGTCTGCCAGTTTTAAACGGTGACGGCCAAAAGAAAAGCACACGAAACACGTCGAATAAATTGCTGTTGGAAAGCTTTTTAAGTAAATTCATGGCCTGGGCAACCCAGTGGTAATTTTGTATCCGCCCGTTTCCGCCGGTATGCGAATGGTTTGGGATGGGACCATGCTACGACAGTGCGGGAACATGTACCACCGCTCTCCCAGTGGAAGCTTTGAAATATGCTCGAAATCGTTGCTGTGAGATTGGTGTGTTCGTGTTTTTTCGAATGGTTTGAATGGCAGCCGTACGTTGCTCCGAACGGTTTGGGGAATGGATCGCTGATAGATCCTTAGATGGAAATGGTACTAATTTGTTTTCCTCATAACTTTAACTCGGCGAAGGTTGGTTTTATTTGCTGTTTTACGTTATTGATATGTTTTCGTATTCTGTAACTGTAGCCATTGTTTACATTTCCATCCTGCTTACTTAAATAAATACTTGCAGCTTAATATGTTGTATTGAGCTAAACGGTTTTGTCGAAAATGTATTGTTTTGATAGTATCAAAATTCATAGTTTGTTAGTTTTCTGCTAAAGATTTTTTTTTCTCTTTGTACAAAACATCGATGGTGAAGTGAGTCGTGAAGGAAAAAATATAATGTTATGATTGCATTCCTTAACTATGTCTTTAACAATAGTACAAATTTGGGTTTTGTTCAAATTGTCGTTAACGATTTTGTGTCGTGATCCTTGTTGTGTTGTCCTATCGTTATCGTTAGTTTTTAGTCGTTATTTTTGGTGAGGCTCTCATGGAATTTTTAACATATTTTTTGAAAATCTTTTTACATATTTTGGTTTGTTACGTATAACTCACAATTATTCTTTGTGTGGAAGAATATTTTTTGGAAATACAATATTTACAACAAAAAATAGATTGATAAGAAACAGATAAATCCGCAAAAAACTCATGAAATCTTAAAAACACATTTAAAACACTTAAAAAAACATTTTAAACTCACACCTATTCAAAAATAAATGTCTTGAAATCACTCCCATAAAATGTTGTGCGTTGTTTTAAATGTATTAGTTATTACAAAACACTTATTTTTCAATGTTACGAACAATTTTCTGCAAATCGGGGAAAACGACTGTCCATACCTGATAAATCATATAGCGCTTGTAAAAGTAGCATCGATGCGGTGAAACAACAACTTTTGACACCAAAATTGAATCTTGAACTTCTGAAATTGTTTTGTTGGCATACGATTCTGCCTTGTAGAACTCTGTACTTTTCAAACTGAAATATTCTAGCCTTAAAATATCATGCAAGGTTGCCGTGTGGTTTTGTATGGAATGTTGACATGATTAAAGCCGCGAACTGTCAAACTCCATATAAAAGAGCTGGCTGATATCGTAAAAACCCTTCATGAATAGTTTCTTTGTTATAGCCTAAACAGGAGTTAGGTAATAATATTACCTGCTTGGTACAGCCCATTACCCTTTCAATGAACGGTGATACTATCGAACTCAAGTTCCGTTGATTAATGACCGTTGGAATGGAGGGTTCTTCGAAGAGGACAATTTGCAAACACTTGGAAATGGAAGCTTTGCAGAAGTTTGTATGTGACGTGATTTTGATGTACTATCACAAAGAAAAGATACAGTAACTAAACTAATAATTGATAAAATTGTTATCCGAAACGAAGGTTTTTTAAAAGGCTGCAGATCTAAGGTATCATCTGTAAAGGAAAATATGGTCACATTCAGTGAGCTAGATCGACACTTGTTAAGAGATGCATCTTGATCGAACTGTAGATCTCACTACAGCAAACGATGCAAACCAAAAGCACTTTAATCCACGGTTTGTAGCTCCATTACACTACTGCCGTCATTAAATCTCGGCCCTGCCCTTTCGCTTGTAAACATTACGGTGCCCCATTACATCTGATTCCATCCGCTCTGTCTTTCGTCAGCGCCACCAAGCAGGCCGTGTGTAAGCTGCGTCATTATTACAGTTTACGACCGTGTTCAATTAATGTCGCTCCGATGTTCAGTGAGCCCAGCTTCACCCCCAAATTGCCTCAGTTTATCTTTCATCTAGCTCCCACCGGGCTCCGCACATAACTGCTGACACCGGCTAGATAAAAGACTGTGTCCCACTTCGATTCTACAAATCGAAGGATGGGGAGGTTAGGTTAGAACTGTTGGAAAAAGCTGAAGACAACTGACATCCTTAAGTGGAACGTGTGCCTACCAGTCCAGTGTCCGATGGTTGCCGGTGCTTCATCTCAATCATTTGCCGAATCAACCCATCAACCCGCCGCTGGGTGACGCCCTGGCCGTACGCACGCACGGAGAAAAACTCACACTAAACGTCAGCCATCCATTAAACTCCGACCATCTCTCTCTCTCTCTCTCTCTCTCTCTCTCTCTGCTGCATTTTCTCCTTCGGTTGGGATCTTGAGTTGGGGAGAAATGGAAAGAGTGGTCAGCGCCACCCATCCAGTTCCCCGCAGGGGTGGAGAAATGTTCCAGCAGCCGAGGTCTATGCTTGTTTACAATCATTATTATTGTTTTCAGCATTGTAGCCATAAATCCTCCTAATGTTCTCGTTATTCCTGTTTTGCATCGATGTCTGACCGGAAGGAGCGGCGGTTTGGAAGTGAAGGCGCTACAGGCCAGTAGTGTCCACAGTGCTGCACTGCCATTACGCACAGTGTACGGTTCACTTCCCGAGCATCGTGTCTGAGAAGTGTCCTTCTCGGCTGTGCTCGGCTGTGTGTATCGAAGAATCGTCCCCGGATGTTTGTTGTGCCGCGTCTCTCAAGGACCGGATCTAAAGCTCTAGCACAAAGCACTCGTTACACAGCTTGATGACTGTGTCGATAGCGGTGTGTACCATGTCCCGGACAGTGTCCTGTGGGACCCAAGGGTCCTGCGGTCCGGAAGCAAGCAACGGCACCGACAGCAAGATGAAATGTTCAATGGATAGATATCAAAGAAATGTCCCCTGGACGAAACGCACGATAGCCCCACGCTAAGGGAGAGAGATAGGTAGAGAGAGAGTGAGAGAGCGAAGCGAAAAAAACTAAATCAAAGAAAGCGTAAACCAAGGAAGCGTAATGGTAGGGAGAGCTGATGGTGATGGTTTTGCTGAGTGATATGAATGAGTAGCAGTAGCAATGGGGCCAATAGGCGATTTTCGGATTCTCGCAAATGGATGGAGGTTCCAACTCACCCGGGCGCACTCGATAACATTTCGGCGCACGGCGGGAGAACAACAGTCGCAACAAATGACAGCCGGCGAGTGGCCACCGTTTGCCACAGAACCAGCGAGGGGAAGGCAAAAAATGCGCGAGCTGGGCCGCTCTTCCGCATGTTTGGTTTGTTCTGTTTGTTTGGCGCCTGTGAGCACTGTCGTCCAGCGGGCCTGGGCGAACGTAGTAGTAGGCCATCTGTCTCGTGCTTGTGTGTGTGTGTGTGTGTGTGTGTTTAGGGCAAGATGTTGGGTTTGTTGTATCACAGTTGTATCCATTGCTTGCTAGTGCCATCTTACCTAAGGCTGGACGTACAACAGCAACAACAACAACAACAGCCACCGTCAATATCTCGCTTTGACGACGCACCGTTTACAGAGGTTCGCGCCTTCCTCCACCCCTGGCAGGCGTTCGGGGGAGCGTGTTCTGGTAGCGCAATATTTGCATTTATTACCACCGAAGAGGAGCACCGATCTATACCGATACCACACCCTCCCCGATAAGCAGCAGTAAAACAAACGGTGTGCTGTATCATAATTCCAAACTCCTCTGCGCCCTGCGAACGAAGGATCTTCTGCTTCCAAATGCCCCTCTGCTGAGCAGTGCCTATTTGCGCTACATCCATTCAAATATCTGTTTGTTTGGTGGTGATTCGGTGGAAGCGATGAATGAATTTCCCGGTGGGAATTGGCAAAGAAGACACACGGGTCGTCCATTTCCTTGTTGCTCGTGCTGTGGAAGGGCGGACGGCGCTGAGCATGGACAGTCATGGACACAAAACAAGTACCAAAAAAAGCTCTCCTCCATTACACACACACACACATATGTACAGAGCCGAGGACCGTTTACCGTGGCGAGAGCGGGTTGAGAAATTGATGAAACCGGATCCAGGGACAGTTTATGTGTGTGTGTGTGTGTGCTATGTGTGGCTTGGAATCCCCCGTCGTCGGGTGTTGTTTTCCAAGGAAAATCGCATAAACATCGGTCTCACGAGGCCGAAAATCTAACCGAATCACCCGCGCGCACACACACACAGACACAAACATCACGCGCATCAAACATCGTAAAGATTGATCTATGATAATGCTTTTGTTTTTGGGGTGGAAGCATTCCAGTTGGCATCAGCCGTTTCCTTTGTTGGAGCGGTTGGAGGGACCAGAGCTCCAGCGTCTAGTTGACCGAAGGAAGTGCCGGGCGGATGTTGTAGGTGGCCGTGCCGGGGTCGGATGTGTGAGCATGAAATTACGACACAGCGAATGTTGTTTGCCATGTTGTTCCGGAAGAGGAGGGGTTTTGGTTTGCTGAGCGGGCGAAAAACACTTGAACATTTGGGGGGAGGGGGAGCATGATTTAATTATTGTGTTTTGCTGGTTCGCAGACGCCAATCTCGTAGTGTTTGTCGGTGATGTTTTCAACCGAAGCAATCGGACTCTCGGGGAGGTGCGCGCTGTGCGTGTGTGATCGACCGACAAATCGCAATCACCCCATCGGCTGAGGAAGGTCACAAGCGGGGCAGACCGAACCCATTTGGCAGGTTCAGCTGACAAGATATGATTTGTTTATTGCTCCATCCGTTCGCTCCACGGTACGGTGATTTATTGGGCCCCGCACAACTCTAACGGTGCGCCCTTGGCAACGCTCGGGTCGTTATCTAGCGAAGCATAAAATTAAGATCCATTGCTCCGGCAGGGTAACGACACACTATACACTGTATGCATCGAAATCTTTCTCGATCGTCAAACTTCCGCGCAGGATTTGTGCGTGGCATGGGAACGGGTTTATTGCCCGAGGTTTGGACGCACTTGTTCCACGCCTGTCGGCGGTGCCGGTTAACCACTGATTAACTCTATTTATCATTATTAATCCTAGCTGCAAGGGATGCTGCTGCTACCGATGTCCATCAATTGCATATCATTGCCGGGTAGTAGAGGTAGTAGTGGTAGTAGCAGTGGAGACGACGGGAAGACGAGCAGCGACTGTCGATCCGGAAGATTGATGGTGGTTCGGTACCGTCCGCGACATCTCGAACGCGGTATGAGATATGCATTGGAAGGATCAAGCGCACATAGATCAAGACGTGCCGGAAGTGAGGTGCAGTTAAGCGTACCATTAAGATTCAATTTTGGGCACTTGCTACGTGGTGCCAGCTTTAATGCACGACGTTTAGTTTTGTTTTGCCTTTGATTGAATGTGTGATTAGTTGTCATTTGTCAGGTTGTTGTGTTTGGGTGGAAGTGCTTTGTAGCATTTGTGACCATTGCATTGTGTTGTGCTGCTAATTGACACATTTACCGTACGGTGTTCAGTAGATTCTCTGCAATAGCTGTTAGCTACCATTAGAAGGTAATTAATTATATGAAACATTATGATTGATTGGGATTTAGACTATTAACTATGATCTGTGTCATTGGTTAAGTAATTGTGCGAAAGTAAGTTAATAGTGAAAGTTAATTTGTAATAAATCCAGTTAGTATTGGCTATTCATACCACGGGGAGGTTGTAAATACACTTATACTAAAGCCAAACTAAAGCTCTCAAAACTGGTAAAACTGATAGAAATTTAAAATATTTTTATTTTGGTATTTGATGATTTGATGTTCATACAAAGCAACAGTGATCGCAGCAAATCTATTCTCTTAATTTACTTTTTGTTACTTTTTGGCACCAAGATTTCACATACATTGTCGCTGGTTTACCATGTTATACATTGTTCAATCTAGGCTACAGTACAGTACTACAGTACAGCCTTTCCTCGAGTTACGCGATTAATGCGTTCCGGAGACATTGGCAAAACTTGAATTTTCACGTAAGTTATATCACGTTTTTCGGCCAAAATATAGTTCATACAAAAGGAATTTTTAATGAAATTTAATAGTCTTATTTAATTAATTACTCATTTTATATAATTGATGCAGTTTTTTTTCAATTTGGATTTTTTAGTGATTTTAAATTTATACCAAAAATGTAATTTATTTTGCATTTGAAAAATGTGGGAGAAAAATGTACTAATTTGACATATAAGCTGTCAAAATAAAAAAAAAATAGCATAACTCGAATGTCGCGTAGCTCGGGGAGAAACTGTATAAAAATGAATGGATTCACGTTAGAGCTTAATCATCAGAGATTTGCTTACGACTAGATCACTTGATCACCACTATGTATTAGATGTTGTAATATCAATATCATTCATTTAGTTGACGCATAGTAAGTACGTTTAGAACCGTGCTATTAAAGCCTGCAAATCTACCGACATTTTCATGTTAGGTACTTACAGTCGATGCATCTGTGTTTATTTTTATGTACCAAGTAGTGCAAACGATTGATCTGCCAAGTATGATTGAATTGATCGTAAATTGTGAAAACAGATCCCAAATCATGAACCTGAGATTCATTTGCGCTTTTTGAACTTTTGCAGTAGGATACGTCCAACAGATTCACCCCTTGAAGGTGTAGTTAAATTATCAACTAGGAAAAAACTCTAAACTCGAAGTCCGGAAGTCTGAAATTGAGACGAAAAGTGTTTTACTCTTGGAAACACATTGTGGTGCAAGGTGCCTCAGGAGTTATGCTTATCTGCTTCAGCTGCCACATACTTGGTACCCAGAACCTATTGAAAGTGTCTACACACAGGCAACTTGGTAAAGCTTTCATATGATGTAGCTACAGTCATTGGCGACCTGGTCAGTCAAATATTTCTGATTTACAGACAAAATTTGGTGTGTGTTACAGGGTAAAACGCTTATACGTCACACTTAATTTTATTTTCTTTATTCCATGATTACGGCCCATGTGTAGCCGATATTATACGTTGTAATAACCTTATTACAAAAATATTACACGACACTTCACAATCGATCGGTATCAGGTTATTAGTGAATTTAATTAATTTAATTTTTATTATATTTAACAAGTGTTATAAACGTGTCGGGGCCTGAGAAAAAAGCTTGGTTTAGTGATAGCTTGTTTATAAATTGACAAATCGTAATTTGCCGTACGAGCTTTAAAATCCATAACTCATTACCCTGTGCTAGAAATGTGCAATTTTATGAGCTGTTATTTGTCATGATCAACTGATACGTACATATTATTTAGGTTTATTATTTCAATTTTATTATATTATTTCATTTCTACGTTTTGCTTTCTTTTGCTGTGCAAATAGTAGATTGCCGCTGTATCGATCATTTCCATTGATGCAGTAAAATAATTAAGAAACTTCCGTATTCATGCGATGCTTATAAAAATACAAACGAAACCAACCGAAGAATTGCACTTTACATCGTTTGCGTCACCTGCGAAACTGTAATTAATCAACTGTTTTTTTTCACCCGCTTTAACACCATACACCGTACCCGGGAATAATGTCCAATAACAGGCAATTGAAGAGAGAGAAGAGAGAGGAAAAACAAAAACAAACACAATATGCGAAAGAACCATTGTTTTCGCAATCGCTTTCGCTACATCCCTTTCCACAGCGCTTACCTCTTTGCCGGTGCAATCTGCTCTGCATACAGACCGAGTTCCGGGCAAATGCGTCAATAAATGCATCCATCGGCTGTGCACCGGTGTGCACATGTGGCGCTTTTGTTTGCTTTCCCGGTAAGCAGCTGAACTCGGGGAAAAATACGCCATTACTCGTCAAACCGGTACCCCCGGTGCTGTTGACCGTACCACACCGACACCGTGGCTCTTTTTTCACCCTAGTCCCTCGTCGTTTCTGGCTGGACAAAACCGTAGCAAGAGGAGAGTCTTCCCGAGTCATCGCCGGCAGTTGTAAATCATTAATTTAAAACATTCCGGTAATGGTATTTATTGAAATTCCCGGTAATAAATGTTACGCTTCACAGCGGAGACATTCATTTGACCGGGTTTGCCTTCGTTTGCCCGTTCGTTCCATGCTGCTGCTGCTTGGATGATGTTTTCGCTGTGTGCCTTTTTTGTGTTGTCGTTGGTTGTTGTGCTACGGACAATCTGCTGCCGTGAGGATGCTGCATGTTCTCGAGGGTCGTGTGCGTGATTGAATTGCGCGATAAGTGTCTTCTTCATACGCGGGTAGAGTAGTGGGTAATGGGATGGCAGGATGGAAAATATTGCCTTGCAGCAGAAGTCAGTTAGTGTGTTGTGTTTGCAGCTGAAAATTGTCTCCGTCCGACAATTTTGGCAGTTGTACCGTGGCGCTTATGGTGTCGATAGACGTATGGAAATGATGCAATATCGATTTACAAGAAACATTTAATGAATTTGGGCTTTTTCTGCTCAGCAACAATGTAGCAATCTACCAATTGTTAATATTCAATTTTTAGATGTTGTTTTAATCTTTCTTTTTTTGTTGTTTCAATTTGGAATGATGTTCGATCATAATTTATATTTCTTTGTTTGCTTTGTTTTCTTATTTTCGAGGCATCTTGTTTATTTTTAGCCTATAATTCTTTTAGTTTGATTTGCGACATTGTGGATTGTACACTTTTTATATGTTAAGAAATGAGTTTTGTTTACTTTGTTTTTTTTTTGTAACGAATTGTTAATATTTGTCGTACACTGATTGTATCCTTTTTCTATAGTTGTCTGTTTATTTTGTATGAAGAGTTTCTTTTTTACCTTTTATTAGGTTGTTGTTAAAATTTTCTGTTAAAAAAAATATTTCTAATTTTTGTAATGTATTTTGTATTTTTCTTGTTTTTAATCATACACAAAAAAGCTTCAAAATTGCTAATGATGTAAAGCAGTATAATAGAATATATGATTTATAAAAAAAGCTTTAATCCAAATTTGGTAAGCGCTGCTTTCGTCGCATTACTATCGTCTACTTGTATCTGCATTTCGTCCGATGGTGCTCATCCTCTTTTGTGGCATTATAAATTCAAACTCGAGACCATTTCACCAGATCTGCGTGCAGGTAGGTGATCCGGATGTGCAGTAAATCTATAAAATCCATTCACCTTCCATTTCGAGAGCCAAGACGCTACTCCACTCGATCGTGACTATCGGACGTAATGGGCGTCGTATGGGCGAGTTTCTTTGTGCGAGTGTGTGTGCTGAGCATTTTATAACCGGCCGGGCATTTCAAGATTCGCCCAGAAAAGGTTCTTAAGACTGTCCTCTGTCTGTCCTCGCGCGCCCGTTGCCCCGCGTTTCCTTTCTGGACACTCTAGCCCCCGAACTAGCTCTGCCGGTGAACGTTTCTTGACGTTCGGCCAAGCGGAAGAAAAATGAAAGTCACTTTAAATGTAAATTTTGCTTTCCCACTTGAAAATCAATCCTCCCGATGGGTGTGGCCCTTCTGGCAAGTGCTTTTCCCATTACGGTCCACGCGCTGTGTAGTTGGCGCTGTAGACGCAGGAGCGTCGGCCGGAGCCGGAGTCGGCTTTGGTGCAGGGGCGACGCGTAAGAACGTAAAATCGAACACCATTCTGATGAAAACTTCACTAGCGAACATCCACTTCCATTTGGCAGCGGTTCTGCTAGGCGGTTCGCTTCAGTTCTGTCGGCGGTCGTCCTGCCTTGCACCACCGAAGCAAAGCGGTGGCCGGACATTCCGGCAAAGGCGCACGCTGGTACAATGAAAATATGCTGCGCATGAGACGATGCCGTCCGCCACCAGGGTGTTCCCCCCGTAAGTAAACGGTTTTTGTGAAAATAACATTCAAATATTCAAAATCACTCACGGAAAAATTCAAATCACGTTAAGTGGAAATCGATTTTTTTTTTTCATTCCGTCCTCGCCGACCAGCGGGTGCGTTTTTCGGCTAGCTGTCGATGAGAACATGGACGTGTGTGTGTGTGTGGTGTTGGGTTTTGTTCCACATTGTTTTTTTTCTTCTCTTCTCTCGTCTCTCTACCTCTCGAGCACACTTGGAGGCACGGTTTCGAACTTAACTTTTCAAGTGGCGTTGCAGATCAGTGCAGTTGTGCAGCGGCATTTCCGCTGTCCCCCCGGGAGTGTACAAATATTGAACTCGTTAGTCGTTGAGTGAGTTTGTGCATCAAGCACTCACTGTGTGCTGGAGTGGGTGCGTCAGGTGCGAACAATTGATCAGTGCTTTAAAACGGCTTGATAGATGGGATTGATATGGTGTTATAACATTCATTATACCCCGTGCGGAATGTAAAGTCACTGATTTATGGGTGCTCTTACGGAAAGTTTTGATTTTTATACGCTTGCTGGGTTGCAGAAAGCTTTTAGTGTGTTGCTATAGGATTCACAAGAATTGCACTTTAGGCTTTTTTTTGCACAGTTCAATGCTGGTACTTTTATGAAAAGGATTGATGATATGAGACGCATTGGAATAGGGCAGTTGAAGTTGAAATTAATAATTCATATCAGCATATCAGGAAAGTATCACTTCAAAAGGGAAAGTAGACATGGTGAAATAGAAGCTAAAAAGAAGATTAATGTTCAATGACAAACACAATGTTTGGAATGAAATCTTCATTTTATATTAATGCTAAAGCTAAATAACTGAAAAAACTAAAAAAAAGGAACAGCTAATCAGCTGAACAACTGTACAAATAAACAACTCAAGAACTAAAATGAAATAAATCAAACCCAAAATAAAATAAAATCGTAAGACATTTTGCAATGGAGTAGAATGCACAAGTATTTGTGTTAAATGTAATGCTACAGTTTATGGTATCACTAATAACATCAATTCCAACAATCCTACTGGAATGCTTTTAGTTCAGTAAAATGACATATGAGGAGAATGGATTATGTAGAAAACATATTAGATTAGTTTTGGATATTATTTTTATTTTTACTTCATTGCGAAAGTGTGGGAATTAGATGTAGCAATCACTAAAAATGAAAATTCGTTTGAATTCCATGCGATATAGTTACAAAATGCGGATGATATTCTATCAACCTTATACATTCCTTATATCCTCTCATTTTTATGACATGTCGTTTGACTTTTGGCAGCTGACAGTATGTCAACATTCCATACAAATTGACGTCCCAATCTTTTCCTAAAATGTTGCGTCTAGATTTGTTTAATAAAATGCAAACAAAGGAACTCTTTTTGTGTTGTTTTAAATATTGTTCTCATGGAATGTGTAGTTCTTAAAAATTGCACCCTATAGTGCTCACAAAGATGTTTTCACTTAAGTGCTAATGTTCCATCAATTAATTCAAGTCAAACGCTCAAATTTATCGGTACGCCAAAGAGCCTGCCTAATTGTGAGGCCAAGAGGCTGCCATCCAATATATCTCCAGAGCGAAGCAAGCAAACCAAACTAGTTGATTGCGTGTAAACATCGCCCGCTAGGTGGTACCGGCTGAGCTACCGGCCAAGGTGGACGATAAGCAGCAGCCCGGTGAAGGTGTGGATAACGTTACACCGTTCGCTGATGGGCTAAGGATTCTTTCTTGCTGTTGAAGAATTTCTTCGGTCCACCACCAGGCAGCTAAACAAGCTTATCGAAAAATATGATATTCATTTTCCGTCGCTCGGTGGTTTGCCACGCTAGGTAGGTGCAACCGGACGTAAGCGTTCGGTTTTGACAGGCAATATATTTTCCGGACCCATTTAACACCACCCTGCCCATCTAGGGTGCCTGTCGGTGAGCTGAAAATGCTTTACATTCACCTTGCGCAGCTCGTCTTTCGAGCCCGGTTTCTTTTGGTGTGTTTCATTTTAAGTCTTCCTTTGTGTTGTAGCGCACAAACAGCGCAACACAGCCCGGGGCCGAGCGCGGTACGGTGTATGATTGTAAATGCGGACGTGCCGGAATCACCTGCCAGGAAGTTTAGCCAGAAGCCCGAGTGTACCCGAGACGGCTGTCCGCGTTAGCCCGGGCGCAAAGTGTGGAGTTAATTTGTGCCAGTTTGGCTGGCTTTAATTAATTTCTCATTCATGAAACCTGATTGGTATGGCGTGCCACGGTCTGCTGAGCATCCTTGGAGCCAGCCAGGGCCAGGCCACAAGGTATCTGGTTTCGCGGAACTGGGCGATCCACCGCAGCGTACCGCAGCCTACCCGCAGGTGACGCACACTGCACAGGCGTTTGCGTACCGGTTAAGGGCCTAGAGGGGAGACGTGTCGAGGGAGAAGGGTCGTGCAACACCCGGGTAGATCTAGTGTCAACTGCCGGAAATTGAATCTATTTGGTGGCATTCGGTTGATATCCGTTCTAAACCCGAACGCTCTGCCACTGACACTGCCGATGTTGGCGCCGGTATGCGATGGCGGGTGTGCGTATGTTTGTGTGCGTGAACCGGGGAGGAAATTACATTTTTGTCAGCTTTGAGGCTACGCGGCTACGCCGGTGCCAGTGGTTGGTTATTTTGTCAATATTATCAATTATTTCAGGACGGGTGAGGGAGCGGGGGAACGAGGGAACGATCGCGCATTCCAGGCTATGTCTGCCCGTAGGTATGGCGAATTAACATAATCGATCGATCGCCAGGGAAAGGGCATTTGCGATGAGAAAATATTTGCTCTCAAGTCGAATACATAGTTGCGATAGGTTTTCGTTTAACATTGTGTTGAGTAAACTAAAGCATGAACACTTTTTCTCGAATACAAACAATGCTTACGGTTGAATTGGAAAATTTAGGCACTATTCCTCTGTACTTTGCAATGCATTTTTCAATAATCAGTTTCAAAACGTTTTCCATGGCTTTTTGGTTCTTTTCCATAATGTTCGGGTTGGTTTGATGATGTTTATGAATGAATTGATGAATTGTTCCCTCGATTTTTGAGCATATTCCCGTTGAAATTCAATACATATGGTTAAAAAGCTCTGAGTAACGCTTAATAAATCGTAATCTATCTTCGGAATCATACAGCATATTTTGGGAAACAAACCTAATAACCATTGAAAACTGTTAGTGAGATTAAGTGATTTTAAAGAATTATTATGTATAATATTCTAGTATAATTTTCAAATATTTCAAGCTAATCAAAGGTAGTAAGCTAATCAGTTTTGAGCATGAGAGAAGCTTTTTTAGTTATGTAAATTATTTTAAATTATTTAGGCCGGTCTCGTAGTACAGTCGGCAACTCGTACGACTTTACAACATGCCCGTCATGGGTTCAAGCCCCAAATAGACCGTGCCGCCATACGTAGGATTGACTATCCTGCTATGGGGGGAAATCAATTAGTCACTGAAAGCCAAACCCACAAGAGGTAAAGGCAGGCCTTGACCGACAACGGTTGTTGAGCCAAAGAAGAAGAAGAAGAAGAAATTATTGAAGCCTTATTTATTAATTGGCATACATTTTTTCAAAGATACTTTTTATCTGATATCCCTTTTTTGGCAGTAAACATTTATTCAGGCACCACCACCGTCATTGATATGATCCCGTATGATTGATAGGCAGCATAATTAGTTTCACTCATTGTGGTTGACAGTCCAAATGGACTGTCCCTTAATAAAATGGCTTAGTAATGTATTTGTTTTGCAGAAAAATTGACTTAAATATATTTAAAACCTTCCAATAAAAATGGGATAGTGGTGCAGTTTGTAGTGGTACAGATGTGTTTTAATGAATTTAAAGCGTCAGGAAGGTAAATTAATGATTTTTTCAACACATAGCAATTGTAATATGTTTTACATTTGCCATCACAGTCAGCAGCATTTTTACCATAATACACAACAAATTTACGAAAAATATATTTTTTTATGACTGCTTCATTGTACCTATAATGGTGGTATGGTTCCTATAGTCGTCTTATTGTGTTCCTTTAGTGGTGGTAAACAAACATACCTAAATAACTTTTTATGTTATGAATGGAATTTAGTTTTGAAGCTGTTTTCGTATGAATAGCAAGGATAACTGCCATAATATTGATTTATTGCATAATTTGATCGTAAAAATGTATAAATTTGAATGATGAAAATACTGACTAAAGTACTGTTTAACACGTTGTTTAGTCAACTCACACCCGGAAGAGTGTTCTTGATTCAATGTCTACTTTTCACTCTGCTAGATATGCGAATTTAGGTCTTTTTTGGTAAATTACTAATAAAAAAACTCATTTCTGTTGCTTATTATTGTGAAAACAGTAAGACATGTCAACAATATCCCGGAAATATCCTATTTCCAGGTACAGCACAGCAGCATCACAGCAAAAGGTACCTTAACTTTACCTCAATATTTTCCTGTTTTTACTGATTTATGACAATAACTACTCTAAGAACATGCATGTTTGTGTACTTATAACAATAATGTTAGTTTCGTTATGACATCCTAAGGATTTCGGAAAAATGTTGACGCATTTAACAAAATAATGGATTTTTCGGTCACTAAGTAACTGGAATGGACCCATTTATCTTTTAAACCTTTCGTGAAAGACCAGATAACATTTCACACTCACACAAATAACTTAATGATTCTTAAATTATCGTATGGAACGCATTTTAGTGCAATACCACCACTGTTAATAATTAATATTAATAGCTAGATTTTTGTCATTTCTAATCAATAAAGCCGGAATGAAGATGAAATGAAATGATTGATATTGTTCCATTACATTTCTATTTACTGTTTTACTGTTAATGCCATCACCTATGATCAAACAGCAAATTCTTAACCCAAAATGGCATTCTTTACGAGTGGGAAAATATTAATGTGGAGCACAATCGCTATGATTTGAACTAGTTCCGTAATAATGCCTTTTTATATTCATCGCATTTTTTTAGTCCAGACAGCTTTCCGATGATGGATGTGAAATAATAAACTGCAGTTAAATCAATAAAACAAAAGTTTTTGTTTTACCTTCCCTGCTGAAAATATTTCTCCCCATTTCAGGTTGGTCCGTTTGTGTCGTGCAACAAAATTGAAACAGCTTGCACGTAATCCTCCCACACAATTCTCCTTTTTATGTGGGTGGAAAATATCTTCTATTTGAACACCACAATCAGCGGTAAGCCTGGCTCACTCCAGCGCTGCAAAGTGTTTGTAAATAAATTACGCACATTACCACCACCGGCCCACGGTTCTGCTGCTCACCTAACGAGGTCATCACCACACCGGCCAAACCTCGATTGCCTGCCAATCCAATAAAATCGGCTTATCATCAGCACAGCAAAAGGTGCCTTAACTTTACCTCAATATTGTTCATTGACATGGGGGGGAGAAGAACAAAGAAAAAAAAGCCACGGGGCCGTGTAGGAAAGCAAAACAAGCAAACAATCCGACATCGTTTGAAGCAGAAAAGTTTTAAAGATGTACCTGCGAGGCTGCATCAGGGCTGCTGGGTGTGCAGCGAACGGGAACGCTTGGCAGGGCCCTTTTTGCACACCAAGTAAAGCTTCGGGCGAGCAGCTTTAATGATCTGCTCCCTAAGCGCATGCTACTTTGTGGGAGCGAGCGGGCGGATGGACGGGCTAGCCCGTTGGTGAGGTGAGCCTCCAGAATGTTGCAGTATATCAACAAAGATATTAACTTTTAGACACGTAATTTGATCCCGGGGCACGCAGCGCACACATCGACGGGCACGGACCGGCGTCACGCAGCATCATCATTCCCGTTAAGTGGAGACACACAAAGAGGGAGAGAGAGCGAGAGATAGAGAGAGAGAGAGAGAGCGAAAAGGAGAAAGAGAGAAAGACAGCGTGAGTGGAATTTGGTGCCGCACTGACGACACGGCTTCCGACGCCGCTGATGGGCAAAGTTTCGGTCGAGTCCAAAGTCCATCTCCCAGAAGATATATCGCTCACGTTTCACCGGCTAATAAAATGCTTCTCCGTGCAGAACAAATGCACGCTGAAATCTTTCCGCGTAGCACGAAAACTTTGTCCATTCTTCGGGGCGATGCGTTTGCGCTAGCGCGCCTAGCCGCCCACCGGCCGATGGAAATCATTCGCGATGATTCACGTCAAAGTTGGCGTTATTTAATCTCGCCCGAAAAAGTTTCACTTGCACTTACGATAATGTAACACCCGCCTTGCGCCACACAAGCTTGCTATCCGTGTGAAAGTGGAACGGTGTGGAAAGGATGCTAGAATCCTAGCAGCCGGTGACGTTGGTGAAATACCGTTCTGGGTCATAAATCCATCCTGGTGACGTGGTTGAATGCTTGCACCGTTCGGTTCGATAGTGGAATCTTTAAGCGGACTCACCTGTACTGCTTAAGACAATGAGATTACTTGCTTTGTGGAATTTAGCTTTTTGACTTAGAAACTGTAACTGTGTTCTATTCTAACACTTAAAATCTAATTAGGGATGGAGACGCCTGGTAGTTTTTAATTAAAATTCTAAAAATCGATCTCGATCGCTAGATTATACTATACTTTATCTCAACAACACTTAGTAGAATTAACAGTTGCGAAAAAACAGAGAAAATATATAATGCATAATGGGAATTGTACCAGAACCAAATCAAAATCTGGTACTTGTGGCGATTGCAACTTATTATTGGACTTAATTAGATATGTTGCTCTTCTCGCACCTACTTATACAGTCGCTAATCGCTATGGCCACTTCTTCGGGATAGTGTCGCGATCATACAGATCGACGTACAGATCGATACAATCCCATGCAGCAAACTATGGTAAGAGTATTACACACGATTGTAATAGTATTGATGCAAACGTTGTATGAAAATAAGCGTCTTACTGAAAATTGAAATTTAATTATTCCATTTTTTTTAATTTAAAACACCTGTTCTTACTTTCCTTTGAATCTTTAACCGATTGCTATGGATCGTATTTGGATATCGTATCGTATTCATGAGAATTTGGATTTGTTTTCGTTTGAATACTCGGCGTTCCTCAAAATTCTCTACATAACAAACGATTTGTAAAGTAACAATTTCATATTGGTGTAAGACAGTGGAAATAAGTATAAAGCTGGTTTGTTATATAGAATTGAATGAAATAAATAATGAAACACAGTTATCACTCTATTATCTACGACAAAATTTATTATTTTTCTCTTCTTTGGCTTTAATTAATGCACAATTATTACTTCCTTTACTTGTTCAGCGTTCAATAAGTTGTACTCGAGCTTCTCGAATCCTAAAGCATTGTTATTCTAATGCAATATTTTGCTTTGTAGAATTTAAATTAATCGTTTATGCTTAGTTGCTCAAATATTCGCTAGTTGTAAGACATTATTTTCTCATATGGAGTCATTTCGTTTACTTTGAATCACAATTATCGCTGTCTGCTCAACATCATTGCTATCTTGAAGCTTTATATGCCAAAGCTTTAGACAAATGGAGGCGCATGGTACTTTACTATTTTATCGTGCAATAAAATCAATACAGAATTTCTCTAGCCAACTCAACACTGTAAGCTTCGTTTCCAATTCGTCAAATTCCAAATTTTCAAATGTTTGTCGAACGTACACAAAGCAACCCATGACAGATCATCGGAGTTTCCATTGTTATAGTTGAAATGTATTTTACGCCATTGAGTTGTTAGCTTATGGCAGGGGACTCAATGAACATTCCCTCCCACCTTTTTCGTCTTTCAAAAGTTTAAATGTCAAAACTGATTAATTAATAAAAAATAAGCTATTTAACTCAACCGTTACAAAGTCGTCGCGGTCAGCGTTAAAGGCTCTTGAGAGCCGCATGCGGTCCGTGGGTCGTTGTTTAAAGAACCCTGCCTTATGGTGTTGAGCTGGCTAGAGAAATCCTTTATTACAGGGTTTCTTACAAGCTGATTTATTTGATTTGAATTCAAATGGAAATAATATGTTTGCTTGAATTCAACTTGAAAGTCAATTCTGTATATAGTTGTGACTACTACCACACTTAGTAACGATAAACCATACAAATGAAGCCCGTTCTCAACGTACACATTATTTCAAACCAAGTGTTCGCTAGCAATTTCCACAGTCGCCGCCGTTTATTTCTCATACAAATTTTGTCCGTGCAGCTTGTCAGCAATGCCGTTTTTTTTTGTTCTTTCGCAAAACATTTTATCTTTGCTAACTATTCTCTTGTCGCCTTTGGTTACAATCGCCACGATTTATCGTAAATGCTGGTGGTCTTTGGGATGTCTTTTTCCCCCCTATGCGGGGAGATTGTAAACCATACACAAAACCAGGGGCAAAGCAGAAGCATCCGCACCCCAAACAGGGGTGATAAAAAGTTGGTATAATTTCACCATTCCGCCATCCGGTGCTGAAAACGATGCAAATAATTCATACATGATACATAGGGAGTGGAACAAAGGCCACCGCCAGTCGTCGGTTCGTTTGTTTGTAGAGAGTGTGTGCGTGTGTGTGTGTGGTTTGTGATTCGTTTTGAATTACGACCACTTTTCTCCATCCTGTGGCACCATTTGCCGCAAACATGGAAACGGCAAACCGTAAAATGGCTTCGATTTGAAGACACTCGTTCCCCTCGGGGCATGGCGTTGCAGCGTGGCCCGCAAATATGCTGGGCGGAAGGACAAAAACAATGCATCTTACCGGTTCCCGGGTATGTACCATCCAGACAACGGTGGTGCAAGGGATGCAACTGCGCTGCGGGAAGCTACAAAGGGGGACACAGTCGGGGACACAAAGCTCCCTAAATCAAAGTGCCGTTGAAATGAAGCAATCAACGGCAGCGGTAAGTAATAACCCACAAATCCCGCACCGTACGTCCGGATCCGGTCCGGACCCGCGTGCACACTGGTGGAAAGTAAGTGCGCGAGATAAGACATCGTACTAACTAATGCAGCGAAAGTTGCCACTGTAAAGCGTAGCGGGAGGCTGGTAAGAACTGTGAGAAGAAGGTGGGTTTGGTGTTTGCTTTTGATGTTGTGGGTTTTTGTTGTGTACTCGGTGCAGGTTGTGAAGTGGACTCTAGGATTGCACTGCTACTGGCAGACCTTGTGAATGTCCTTGTTGGAAAGATAGCTCATGGTTGCGCTGCAAATAGAAACATAACGAGGGTACAATTTTAGCTTATTGCTGCTAATGTTATCATTTTTCATATCCGGTATTCGATTGGTGAATGGATGGGTTGGTAAAGAGCAAACTTTAAAAATGAAAACGAACAGTACATCCCATGATACATTGAGCGAAATCTAGGTTTTTCTTATTGGATTTCAATGTATATTGTAACCAGCGAGATTCTACTGTAATTTATTGATTGGCAGAATCTTATCAAACATCTATGCTATAGTGAGCTACACCATAAAGGCAAAATGAAGAAATTTATCAAAACCACAATCAATTGGTAACGTTTATAACCCATTCGCTTTCTTCACTCGATGTGTTGCAAGCATTTTGTGGTTGATTTTGCATAAAAACCCACGCTCTTTGTGTGCAAATTGCAGATGCCGTCGATTGTCGTCGTCGTAGGCAACGTAGTCCGCCTTTACATCGCTTGTCTCCAAATGGTTGGCAGCAGCGTCTTTGCAACCTTTCGAGCGACCAAAACCACAGTGTCTTAGAATCTGTGGTCTCTAAATGGTAGCACATCTCTTAGCGCAACGCTCACAAACCGTAAAGTACTAAATCGCGCGTTTTTTAGCGGTAAGCGTGGTGAAATGTTGGTGCTCCATACAAAGTAGCGTAAATTTCCACATGAGAGGAGGGCACTTGGGCTGCTCGGCAGACTCAAAGTTGGTTCTCGGTAACTATGCTTAATGATAGGGAAAGGATATACTGCTATGGGGCTAAGATTAACGGAGAATTCATTGCACTAGGCAAATAGTTTGGGTTGTGGAAGTTGCATCGTGGTTTTTGCCCGATGTATTTGCGGTGTGTGTGTTTGTGTATTTTATGCCTCTTGAAGGTTTTCGTTTTTCTTAGACTTGGGGACGAAATTTCAGCGAAACTTCACGAAGCGTGCAAAAATGCTCCAATAAGAAGATAGCATGTTCTGATAAGCTCTTCAAATGTAAACTATGTGGAGTAACAATTTCTTAGCTTAAGACGAATTTCAATGTTCTAGCAAGATATATTCATAGGAATTGTATTTTACCTGTTTAAACTTTAAACACACTTTAAACTCTTTAAACTCACTTCTGTTGATGCCATTTTAAAGCCAAAGTGTCGTTGAAAATCATCTTGATAAAATAAATTATCCGGATACCTTCAAAATTAATAATTAACTATTAAATTAGTACAAAATCAATTAATAAAAGCTCCAAACAATTTAATTTTAACAAAATGTACTTTAAAGAAAAGAACCCAGGTACGTCAGTATTGGAAAAAGGAAATGTTTAGTTGCAATTGAGCAATGCTTAGAAAGGCATCCGTATTTCAGTTGAACATAAAATGTTTACTTATAGTTGAACAATGTTCAAAAGCAACTTAACATTGGGCTCTAAAACGATGCACACAATGACTTTAAATGGCAATGTAAAACCTCGCCCTGTTACCAACATTATTTGATAACTTATGAGGCGATTAATTTGAAACGGTAAAAGACAAATTATAATAAACGTCGTGTTTTTGAGCAACAATCATTCATTTAAATTAAGTTGCAAATTGTTGCCATGCAAAAAAAATAAAACACTCCAAAACACCTTTGTCTCCCTGTCTCGATTAACTTAAACTGTCACGCTGTACCGCACGGGGGATGTAGATTAAAATTTCATCTCGCGAACAAGCGTACCAATCAATCATGACTTTCGCCCCCACACTCTCCCATTAAACCATTGTTGCTGGATGTCCGGTCATTAGCTGTAGCGATCGCTGTACACTTAAACAAAGATGGCCCAGTAAAGAGCAAAACAAATAGAGTGTCTTCCCTCCGTACTCTCTCACCCAAAACCGGAAGTAGTCCCATCTTCTTCCAACGCAAGACGAACACAAATAGGCACTTGGTGCAGGACACGGCAAAGTGTCAGCTCATTAAAGCAGCCGTTTCCGGTAAATCGCCAAGAATGTTGTGAGCCCCGCGGTCGATCGCACACCTAGCAGCAACGAGCATTGGAAAAGCAGGAAGTGAACATTTTACACCGAAACAACGGAACACAACAACTGGTGCACGATGAAACACGGTCGAAATACGCAGTAACGCACCGATGGGGGAGGAAGGGGATTGGGATTGGGACGCAAGATGAATTTGTCGGTGCAAAATCGTTCTTCGAGTGTTATTGGTTGGAAACGGGCAGATAGAATAATTCGGCGCCTGGGAATTGGCCCAACCATCTTATCCCGTTTCCGTGTCTCTTGCTCTCTGTCCCTCACTCTCTCTCTACCTCCTTTCATTGGACCGTTGTTGAGCCACCAGCGGTAATGGCTTGTTATTAGAGTTTGTGTTATAAAATTAAATAGCGACCATGTTTTCTTAATGACTGTCAGGGCCGTCATGTACACCGTGAATCATCAACCCCCTGGTACCCGGTTTCTACCAGGCCTTGGCTTGGGAAGTTTACTTAGGTGGAGGAACTAACCAAGGAAGAAGATACCGCCAAAGCTGGAAGCCGCCTCCAGCCGCACCGAAAACTAGCAAACCGGCTGGTAAACCCATGAGCCACAGAACCATTACTGATAAATATATCATAAGCGTGGTACCGGCCCATCCCGGCAGCGGCAGCAGAGACACACCGGGAGCAACAAAACTGGAACGATTAGTCCGATGCCCCAGGAAACCTTGGGTGACGCCCTTAACGAACACTCTGTCCGGACCGGCAGCCATCCCGTACGCGACGGATAACTTCTTTAACGCGACCGGCGGCAGCATCAGTAGCAGCAGCAACAGCAGCAGGCCAAACGCTGGTAGATTAATGCAATAAAGAACCGTAAGCTTGGTGCCAGCTGCTGCCCGGTACCGGAAACGTGATCAAACTTTTGATACTGACATCTCGTGGCCGTGTTTGAAGGAAGTTTTTTGTTGCTGCTGCTGCTGTCTTGTTCTCAGGGTTTTTAGTGGGATTCGGCTTCGGAAGCCGTGTCAGTAAATGGCCGCCTTTCTCATCCAAACGACAACGACAGCACCGTAGAGATACCCGCTGGGCTTGGGCCGGAACTTTAAAATTAAAGCTTATCGGTCCCCGATCGAGATGCTCTTCCTTCTCCTGCTCATCCGAAACCGATGTCATCCTGTTGTCGTGATGCTTTGGGTCTTGTACGAGCCGTACACCCCAACCTTTGGGTAAGGTAGCAGAAGATATATTTATGTACTACCGCCACAACCACCACCATCACCATCACTACCACAAACCAGCCGCCCGGTTTTGTGTCCGCGAGGAAAACAGGCCGGCCGTTCCCATCCACTGCGAACGTGCGCGTGGGTATGACGTATCGATAACGAAGCTACTTTTCTGGTGTTGTCTACACGCGCCTTCACTGGAACTGGTCCCGTTCCCTGCGGGGACCTGATGCTCGCGGAACGTAAATAGATAACGGTGATTAGGCAGCACCGGGCGGGTACCATTAATAAAATATCCATCGGCGGTGCTGGGAGCTGGACTCTCGAGAGGTTTGGCATTTCTTGGGAAATTGCAGGGCTTCAAGGAGGGGTTGTAAACGTTCCCGGGTGGACCGGAGGCCGGCCAAGTTTGTTGCGGGCTTCGCGTCACGAGGCACTCCCTCTCATTGCCGCTTCTCTCCATCGTTCCTTTCTTCGCGCGTAATGAGATCAAATTGGTTCGCACCAGTGCTTGTCAGTCCATTATGTTACCCATCACGGTACACTTTAATGCTATGGTAAGAATGTAAACCAGATGGTTACTTTTGGCGAAAGGAAAAAGAAGGACAACAAAGAAACATGAATTTAAAGGGAATACAAAACAGGAAAAGGTTATGCGAAACAAAAAAGAGCTTTTTATCTGGCGAATACTAAAACAAAAACAAATGTTGTTACCGAAAACTAAATACAGCATTTGAAAATTTGTAATCTCTAAAAAATCAATTATCATTAAATTATTTAATTTGAATGATTGTTGTGAGGGCTTCTTCTTCTTCTTCTTCTTCTTCTTCTTCTTCTTCTTCTTCTTCTTCTTCTTCTTCTTCTTCTTCTTCTTCTTCCTCTTCTTCCTCTTCTTCTTCCTCTTCTTCCTCTTCTTCTTCTTCCTCTTCTTCTTCCTCTTCTTCTTCTTTCAAATCAAATTTATTGTTCATTTTTACATGGAAGTTATTCTGCTAAACATTTTTTTTTAACTTTAGGAGTAAATAAGTTTTAGTTTAAGAATTTATAAACAATAATAATAACAATAAATTGTATGGCATACAAACATAGAACATAACGAAAGTAAACTCAAATTGCTCTACAATACAAACATCCCTTCGTTGAATGTTGTGGCTAGTATACTAACCCGTCGTAGAGAGAAGATGTTCGACGATTTACTTAAAGATTTTGCATTATTTTAGTCGCTGCTATAATCATTCTTCTATTTAAAGAATAATTTATTTTCGTTCCACCTGTTTGAATTTTAATCACAATTTTTTTATTTTTCCATTCATGGCCATTGTCTTTCATTGGCACTGTTTTCTCCGACGGAGCCTTTTTCCCTCCAAAATGTCAAACAATGTAGCTTCTCCGTGCCCTCATTTACTTAATTATTTATCCCTCGCTCTCTGTTGTGCCGACGAGAGAAAATATAGTTATGAGAAATTATATTGATGCAAGCGCAGTGGCCGGTCCACCGTTAGGACGGTCGGTCGGGACTGGTCAGCAGACAGAGTAATCCAATAAACAATTATTCTCATTAATACACAACCTAAGACGCTTCTCGACAGCGATAATTAGTTGCTGACTGGAGCGGTAGTAACTGAATTTACTTACCCTCAATCTTTACTCCGCATCGTACTCATTTACGGCGTGGACATTACACGCTCCTTCCATCAGCACCGACTGAGCTTCAATATCATTGCTCTGGTTGGAACAAGTGCAAAGTAGTATCGCTCCCGTAGGTTGGACAGTAAGCTGCTACCGAACAAAGTTAGCCCGTCGCGCATCTTAGTCTAATCAAAGGGAAGGGCGGCGCGAGATAAACAGAGATGGACCCCCTCCCTACTCACTGACCGGGTGGGAGGGAAGTATGATAAAATTAGGCGAAACTTTTGTTCTTTGTTGACTCGGCGCTACACACGATGCGCAAAATATGCTGATTAATCAATGTGAAAGCGTGCAGCTGTGTGCCGCCAGCCAGGGAGGCGTTGGGGATCTCCGGGGATATCTACCATTAGGCGGCCCCGTTTGCCGCACAACTGGTCGAACCGCAAATAAATGGTTACATCATGGTCGTATTTTCCCATGATCAATGGCATATTGTTATTGGCGGCTGTAGGGTAGGATAACATAGCTGATTCTTTTGCATCAATTGTACTGTGGAAAGCATAGAGCAATGTGTTTGGAAAGCAGAGAGACTGTTATTGTGTATGCTTATGCTTATCTGCTCAGTGTGTGATTTATACATAATTGTTTTCCTGTCAGATGTTTTATTTTGATTGAATTTGAGTTTCTGCAAGCTATGATCGACACTTATTGTTACACACAAAATCTAATAGTGGGGGCCTTCACGATTCTAGTTAGTTTTTTGTATGGAGTTTGACAGTTGGAGGCTGAAATCATGTAAACAATCCATACAAAACCACAC
>KB667866.1:254192-270294 GCA_000349065.1 Anopheles quadriannulatus | reverse complement strand
CACTTAGATAGCTGCTCGAAAACTGTTATACAATGCGAACAGCTGACAGGCTGAAATTTCAGCCTACGAGCTTCAAACGGAAAGGGCCCCAGTGTCTTATATTTCTTTAAATCGCTTAGCATACTTGAAGGTTCTAGGATTAGTTTAAACTTTGAGATAAAAGATGAAGCGTTCCGCGTTATATCCATTGCATTCTGTTAAAATATTATGGACGGCACCTCAGAAATAGCTTAACATAGGGACTATATTTCTGCAATACAACGAATGGATGAGCTGGGTGTGGCCAATCCGAAAGATACTTTGTGACGTGGGTGCGATGGATGGTCTTCTCATGCTAATATTGAAGTATTTATGGTTCTCAGGAAAGAGGTGCTGCTGTCACCCCAATAAGCGTTCAAACTATTGGAATGGAATGGTGTTGCGGTAGCAATTTGAGTTATTAAATCTTGCATTGGCTAGTCGATCCTCTGTTTCTTTACCGCTAATATCTGACCAGGAATCCTGCACAAGGTGACCTGTGGTAAATGCGGTGTATCGTTAAGCTGTTACATTGTAAAACTAAAGTCCATTCAGACATCAACGATTTGCTAATGTTTAATACAAACCTCACTGACGCCCTACTTAAAACTTAAAATAGATTTATCTGGGACCACAAGTCAAGAGATCAGGTTTTTCTTTCATGGATACGGACGAGAAGAATGTCCAATGCTGAGTTTATAAACTTTTTTTAAATCTATGTCGTCCAGTATTCCCGAGAAACCTCAAAGTGCATTGGAAAAATTAAAAGTAAAAAAATGGGAATGAATGGAATGGACGTATCACAAATTTATTTCTATTTAACCTTATAAAGAGACCACTTGTTCAGGGGAGATGATCTTGATGGAACTCGGTACGGTCTCGTAGAAGCCTATGCATCTATTGAATGAACCACCGGGTCACCCTGAGGTGAGCGATGCTACATTACAATTAAATCTAATTGAACTGAGACAAAACAAGAGACTTGGCTCACGATAAATGCCCATAAGAGGTGGTTCAATTAATACATTTATTTGAGTCATAACGATTATCTTCCTTTCATCCACTAATTTCCACTTAAATCTGAATTTTGATTTCCTATTTTATTTATTTATTTATTCTTCAGAATGGACGGCCCAACCGTTTTGCTGTCTTATTTCCTATGGTACAGCCGAAACATGCTTCCGTAATAGTTCCCAATAACAGCTAAATTGCTGAATGCGGTGCTAAAAATTACAACAATGACGTGTGGGATATCAAATTTCCGCTTTATTGCCAATACTTTGTACCAATAAAAGGGCACAAAGTCAATGCAAAGCCGTTTTACAATGCCGTGCAAATGTGCATATGACCAGCCACAACCACACGCCGTACAACAATTCTATTCAAGCGCCTGCAAAATATGCAAATAATAGGCACAACACACCACGCGGGGAGATCGCATCAGGAAAAAGGGTAGAAGCTTACAAACGCCAGCAAAAAACAATAGGCTCAAAAACAAACACACTATCTCTCTCACTCACTCTCTCTCTCTCTCTCTCTCTCTCTCTCTCTGTCTCTCTCTCTCTCTCGTTCACTAAAGCACACTTGACTGGGATTATTTTCAGTGTTGTAATGTCATTTTGTCATTTCCCTCCCTTGCAAATTCCCCCCACCGCGGGGGCCGCTTTCCTTCGCATGATGGCAACCTTGTGCGAACCGTTTCCGCAAATACCAGAAGTCGGTGGCTGTCGTCGTCGAAATCGACACCGGAATCGAAATAACACGCGCGGAACGGCCGGGCCCAGGGGTTTTCGGGCGATCGAGAGCATTCATTAGATTGTGTCGACATCGGCACGTTGTTCGCTCGCACGCTTTCGGGGGGTTTCGTGAATTGCAATCGAAACAATGGTGAAAACACAATTATGCAATTTTATGAGCTCGCCGAGCGCATGGGAGGGAAAATAGAGGGCTCCCGGGAAAAAGGATGTCAGAAATTGCATTGAATGCATTTGCAAAATTGCACACGTGTGTGTGTGTCTGTGTCTGTGTGTGGTGGGCAAAGAAGGGATCCGCTGGGGAAGCGGGGTGGACCGTTTTTAATCGCTTTTACGCGACCGGAATTGCATTTGAAGTTTCCCTTCGCAAGGGATTATTTTCCTGGGTACGCACGACGGGAAGGATGAGCTGGCCGGTTTCTATTCTGGCGTTACGGGAGTTTTTGGCGCTTGGCGATTCTGGTTCATGTTTGCGGTTTGGCTTTGGCGCGTTCCGTTGACCGGAGGCAGTGTAATTTTGCGCCTATTTAGCCCGTATATGGTCGGATTCGATGTGTACTATTTGCTTTCAATTTTATGTAGGAAGGAAGGCGCAGCTCCAATGCAGCAGCCAGTGGATTCCCTGTTCGTGTTTAGCCCTGTGTGGAATTTTGAACGCACAAAAAAGAATCTCTCCTGTTCGACCTGTGGTGTGTGTGCGTTTGGTGGTGAATATATTGGACGGTCCTGTGTGTATGTCTCTTTCGGCGCTTGTTTTGTTTGAGGTCACTCGCACCAAACCCGTTTCTGGTGGTTGTTTGCACCGGTAAAGGCATGATTGGTGGCGATCGTCGATGGCGTACCAGTGTCCTTGCGGTGCTGCTGGTGCGGTGTTGCAAAAATCCGGATAGCTTTATTTGTTTTTTATAATTATTGCCATCGGCACCGAAAGGTGTACAAGGCTATTGGTCTACTGCCACGTCTCGTTGCTTCACGCTGCCAAATTTATAAACTGTATTTGCTCAGCAGGTTAGAAGTTACGGGGCTCGACGCGCACGCAGCATCCAAACGACAACCAAACCAGCAGGCGAGCATGTGCGGCCTTAACGGCCACTGATGATAAGGATGATGATTCTGCATCCTGTTCGAATGTATGCTTGTATGTGTGGTTGAAAGGATGAATAGGTAAACTGCAGCATTAAGCGATTCGTGGTTCAATTTTCACAGCAGCAGAAGCAGGTGCTGGAACCACGATGAAATGCACTGCGTGAAACTCACACCGTGAAAACTCACAGAATGGAAGGACATGACAGGAAAATGGGTACCAGCTCCGCTCTTTATGTTGCTCGATTTAAGCGACATACCGCAAAGGTAAATCAATTTCATTACGTTGCGTGTAGCTCTCGTGCTCGCTCGCGTCCAGGCCCACTGTTTTCGGAAGGGTGGTCAGCTACAATGAAGAGTATTTTAGGGAAATTTGAATTATATTCTAACCGGCCACAAATTCCTGCTTTGCCGTAATTGTGCGAAATTGTAAGCTACGGTTGAAGAATTTAGTTGCGTTTGGCTTTATTTTATGGTTTCTGAGTGTGAATGAATGCAAAGTGTTTTGTGTTGTAATGCAACATGGTCTTTGTTTTGACGACAGATTGGATATAATTATAATTTAAAAAAATTGAAATGTTGTCTGGTTTAATGTTAACCAGATTCAACCTCTTGCTATATAATTTTTGATATGTTTACATCCTATTGGATCAAAATTTCAGCATAGTTTTGATAATAGTTAAATTAAACCTTGCCTTATTATCTATTTTTTTATTTTATCTTTTTATCATACTATAAATTTCTTTTTATTCATTTAACTGAAAGCTGGTTTAAATTGACACTATGGAACATCACATATTTGCTCTTTAAACCTGGCTGCAATGGAAAATAACTATATGTTATCAAAACTGGAGTTAAACACGTCAGGAACCTGATGAATGGCTATGATTTACCTAAAGCGGAACAGATTATTGAATGATAATTCAAAGTGTCTGATTAAAGTGTCATATATTTAGGTTTTTCAAGAAATTGATTATGGTAATAGCTTATTTAAATTGTTTTAGCTTCCAGATATCATCATCATTTGTTCCCGATCTCTTGTATTTGATTTTATAACGTTTTGAACCATCATATGATAAAACAGATTTCGGATAAATTACATATTATTTAACATTCTAACTGAGAAATATATTCACTAAAGTGCTGGATTATGATATTAGCTTCGTATAAAGTTGATGAGAAGAGTGCACCTTAATCGCCGGTCTTTTTGCAACTGTTTATTCGTTTGTTCCATAGTTCATTACAAAGTTCATTCTTGTAGTTCGAGCAGTTCATTTCATGCTGTCCAAATTTGTCAAGTAGTTTTATCTATATCCTATGGTTTAGTTCCTTCTATTTCATATGTGTTTTCTTATTTGAATTCATATTCGAAATATTAATGCATAAACCCAAATCCAACATCAACATTTCGTGGAGTTTCATAATCGCGTTAAACTAAGTGAGGAAATAATAATTACTCTGATACTTTAAAATGATATGAAATTGCTTTAATTCGTTGCATGGAAATAACTTTATGTAATAATTTATTTATTTATTGTTTATGAATACATCTTTGAATCTCTTCCAGTTGTACCGAGAAAGCAAACATTAAACGGTTGTTGGATATTTTGCTACAAAAGTATTAGAGAGTGTCTTTGTAATGAGCTGTAATTTCTACATTGGATTATTCTATCACATAATTGAATTGTACTGCAGATAGCTTATTTATATTCCAGACTATTTGTAAAAATCTCAATCTTTTAAACATTTTTTGCATGTAATAAGCTTATCAAGAATTATATCAATGATGTAACTAGTACTAGTACTCGTATGAGGTATCGAATGTTTTGAACTGGGTCAATGCATTTTGTTATACATATAGCGCTTAAAAGTTGGTAAACCCAAACATTACATAGAAAAACAAACTAAAAAAAAAATATCCAAAAACTGCACTGGATAAAAACTAACACACATGTAAAGCAAATGAGAGAGAAAATGTCACATCTTATGCACACGACAGCAAAGTTATAGCATTACAGCATAGAGCGCGTAAACAATATCGTACTATACACCCGCCGATCTGTAGGGGTATGTGTGATCGAGTACCAACGCAGCACAACCGCAGTGTGTTCGATGTGGTTTGATTTGCTTTCCTTGTGCCTGGTAATGCACCCGTATCGCCCCAATCCGTCCCCTGCCCACACTGCATCCGAAATATCTCTTCCGTTTTGGGCGAGGTGCAGCAGCTAGTAGCTTCATTGTAGTTGGTCCGTGCTTCCGTTTTTTTTCTCTTTCTTTGCTGCACGTCCTTCCGTTCGCAGCCAACTTCCGGAAGCCAAAGTTCATTACTATCTATTATCCGCCATCGCGCGCGGCCCTGGCCTGGCAGCCTATGGATGGCCCATAAAGCAAACTTCTCGCCGGTTGGTGGAGCGCTCAGAAATGGAACGGAATGGAATGGCTGATACAAAAAACATAGACACACACACGCATACAAACCATTGGCCCAATTGGTTCCAAACACCGAACCGCAACGAACGGACCCGTTGCACACACACACACACACACACACACTGAGGTGTGTCAGGTTGGGCCTGGTGGTTCGGCAAATCGTCCCCGGCTCGTCGTTCGCGTATGAAGCAATTACATGGCACGGTGTTTTTGCCACGACGATGCACCGCAGTCGGCGTAAGCGTCCTCGGTCCGCCAAAACGGTGCGGCCTGCACCTGTCGTTATCGGGCGTAAAATATCGCCCAAACGCGGTCGGTAGTTCACTCGCGTAGCGTAGTTGGGGCGAGGCTGGCAGGGGGAGGAACACTATCCTGTCGGTCTTACGGTTACCGGGGCTGGGCGCAGGTTGCAGGTGAGCTCGTTCTTTCTATGCCTAGCTTTTTCACCCGGCCCACTCGCGAGCTGGTTGGTGGCCTGGTTTTTCCCGGTGTGCAGTATTAGTGCACTATCGGGCCGCGATAAATTTATCGGCATGTTCATGTCAGACTTTGCCAAACATTTAATTTTATCTCGTGATTCATACCACTGTCGTCCGTACCGGTGGGCGCGGGGTACCGGGGGTGGGTTGTTTGGCTTTTCTATGCCGTTTCTATCCGCTGCTGTAACCGACATGCCCACAATTGCCAAAACCCCAGTCTGGCGGTGGCCGTGGCTTTAGCAATCCAACGATGTGGCCTGGGTGGTTAAGTGGAGGAGGTTTACGCGCGAGTGCCGATACAAGATAAGCACAAGACATAATGCTTCAATCGTACGTGGGCGCGTGAGGTATGCGGTGTTCGGGTTTGCTTTGGGAAGATTATCGATTCTGCGAAAGCGGACAGCCGTACAGGCGGCTGCGTTTGTTGTTTTACACGCCTGGCCAAAGTCTCAAGGCACGGCGTGAAGGATCGATTGCGTTGCGTTTTTGAAAAATCACCCGCGTGTCGGTTAGTGATGGCAACTGCAACGGTTTCGGCTGTAACGACTGTTGTGTGCACTTTGGGTGGCGAGGGGCTGGGAGCGAGGAGCGAAGATTAGTGTAAAAGATTTGTTACTTGGCTCGTATGCAATGGTGTAATGTGGTTTGGAAGGGGCAGGTGAAGTTATTTAATGATAAGGGTAAATTAAATGGCTGTTGTATCGGTTACATTTGTGTTGGATGCATTGGGGTCGATGATTCTTCCGCGGTCGTAAATTAGTTTCAACATATGAGCGTTTTGGGGTGCGGCATAAATATTGTTTTGATTTGGGCTGATAATTAAAGCAATTTTTTGAAGCTGAAATGGTTGAATAGCTATTATAAATAATTAATTAAATAATTTATTTATTTATTTTGACGGTTTTAGGGTCCGGTATTACATATACTTTGACCCTTGGCACTTAAATCTAAATGGTGAAGCTAATTTTGCCTATTACCGAGAGCTGGACTGGAATTACTTGTTATTTTATATGTTTACTTATTAAATAGAATGTCTTGCACTTTCGAACTTGAGTTAAGTTAATATACCGGCTATCTAACACGTATTAAATGGATGTCTTATTCCTAACTAAATGTTGGTGAAAGCGAGCCCTTAACCTGCATGTGTCGCATATTCAATGAAAACTACGGTTTTCGTAGCAAATCCGATTAATTAATTCAAAAAATTTAACAAACCAATATTAATACCTGACATCTGCTTCCGGTGTCATCAATAAAAAATATAAAAATCTCTCTTGAAATGTGTTTTTTTTTCAACATAAAAGTGTATTGAAGTGTATGTCTCATAATAAAATAACTAAACATAAAGATAAAAAGATATTAATTCGAGAAGGGACACACTACACAGTCACATAAAGTAAGTAAAACAAGTAGAAAAATTATGACTTTCGTATGTTACGTAGTTTATGGAGGATACCCAATATCTTCGTAACTTTTCGTATACCTCGTTTTCTGTTTGAATTTCAAATACTTTAAACCCGTTTTCTCGTTATTACATCATCTGTTTGATTTTCAAACATTTACAAACCTTTCTTTAATTTTCTCGTTGTTACTTCATTGTTACAAATATGATGGATCCTTAATTGATACGATACTATGCTGTTATAAAATGACAATGACACGATGTGAAAGATCCAAGATATAATGAAAATAAATAATTATTAAATTATTTATTTTCTTCTTCTTAAAACAACTTCAACATTGATCAAGAAATGGTTGCAGAGATACAACTAAAACCCAATTGTAACGTAATGTGCTTTCGCTTCGCCCGCACAGACACACACACTAACACGAAATGGAAGCAAATGATACCATCTTCCGTGCTGCATAAGGTAAGATTGTGCTACATCTTTCACCGCCAAAGATGGCTTGTCTGCAGTACAATCAACAATACAAACAGAGTGGCTGCCCTATTGGCCCCTTGCCTTCAGCCTCGCAACCCACCACAATCGCCCATTAATTTGTGTTCATCGATATCCGGCGGCTATCCGTGTCCGGACCCCGGCATCTCGGCCGCTCCCCATTCGTCGCGCCCAATAATTGCAACCGGCGAGGCCAGATGCGATCGGAGAAAAACCACACAAGAAGCCGCCAACACATACTAACTACTGTGCGGTGGCGGCACCAGTTCAATCTGCCTAATGAAGCCCACGTTTAACGATGTTTGCACTTCCGGGCGGTACCGTTTTCCGGTGGCCCTGGTGTCCACACGAACGACAAACCCCTTTTCCCCACCCTTTGCATCCGTTAGCCGGGGACAGTTGGCAAGAGCTCTGTGTGTTTGCCGGATGAAACAGGATGCATCGTGAAGACAGCGTGGCGTTCTTTCTTTCCATTGACGGAAGAGGCACGGAAGGAGCAGCAGCAGGAGATGGTGATAGCAAACAACAAGAAGTTCATTACATCCGAAATTAATTTCCTGATTTGAAAGGCCTTCACACAGCTTCCGCCTTTGGTGTGTTTGAAGCGTGAGCGTAAGTCACACTCGGTCTGGCAGTCAGTTTTATAAGTAGTGCGGTGATGGAAATGCGAAACGGGAAGCAATGGGAAGAACAGGGAACAGGCAAGGTTCCCCTCGAGCAAGAAAAATCATGTATCCGTGACGAAGACGAGGCGGAAGTGAAGTTGGCATTAGAAGGCGGTCGCAATAGGTGTGAGTGTGATTACGGCATCGCTTTGTTCGGCACACACACACGTTACACGCTGAAAGGTAGAGAAGGAGTCACACACCATGCGCGAGATGGTTACCGAAGGGACTATCCCAGAGCAGGCAGGGCGGGCAGTAAACGCAGTACATGCGGAGAGAAACACTTCGCGTGCTTAAACTTTCTCCCTGTGGCGGTGTGGAGTGAGAATTGGATTGATTTTCTAAATTAAATTTAACGAATAAATCACATGTATAGTTAATCAAAGCACTCAAACCACACAGACAGGGAAAGAAAGAGCGGAGAGGAGGGCGGACAGTGGGACGGTAGCAAACACACGTGTGTACGACCGGTGCCTTAGGGTTTCGGGAGAGGTTTTACATCCTTCCTTCGCAGGAAACCGGATATTAGCACCCGGTGTAAATACGACGAGGGCGTTTTCCGCAACCTAAGGCTTCGCTGTATTCGCGTGCGCGCACCCCGTACGCTTCAATTAATTCTGCGTTTTCGGCGGCGCGTCGCACAACAACTCAACTCTTCGCTAAACGATCGCTCTTTCCATGGGCCGCGTGTGGGACGTGATCTATTTCGATTGCGTTCGATTGCGAAGCAGTGGGGCTCGGGCTGGCTTATCGTTTCACTGAAGGGTTTAGATTAATTTGCGTGAAATCAACTACCCTCACACAGAGACACAGAGATGGTGAAGAAATGTGTGTTGGGAGAATGAGAGGTTTTTTTTTGTGTGTGTGCACTACTTTACTGTGACGAGGTTTTGCGAGGAAGTTATTTAGCATAAGCTCAACGGGATAAGCGATCTGATTAAGGGGGCTTGTATTGTATCAGTAGATTGGATTGGAAAGAGCGTAACGTGGCATGACTTAAATGGTTGAAATGAAGTGGTAGTTGTTTGTTTCAATCGATATCGAGACAGAAAGTAAAACCATTTATATATCAAACTATTTTTTCTTCCAAACAGCATGTAATTAAACCTCGCTTTGCTTACCTACTTAGCATTTTATTTCGTTCGTATTTCGTTTAAACCTTTAAATGAGACAACGGGATTGAATTTAATGTCTTCATTACACCACATAATCAAAGTGCTACAACTAAGTTGTAAGAAAAATATCAATTAACAAACTATGGAGAACTTAAACTGCTCGATTTCAGATCGCTCTGTAGATACTTAGATCTGAATTTGTGCCGTGGGTTGGTTTGGGTTAAAATAATTTGCGCGTATAAAGCATCTATTAACACGTTGTCTGCCACCATACATGCCCACTGAACTGCCCCGTCAGGCCACGGAATCACTCTGTGAAACGATTGCATTTGCTTTTGCATTTTTTCTCTTTTAAATCAAATTCACCAATTCTCTTTGTTGTCTCAGTCGCTCCACAATGTCGTTTGTTGGGCTAATTCCATGGAATTTCATTCTTGGAACCCCCCTCCCCTCCCTTCCCTTCCCTTCCCTTTCTTTACCTCTCGCAAAAGTCGGTGACATTCCGACTCCAACTACTGCTTCCAAGGGAATCGACTTTAAGATCTTATAATTATTGTTCATTCTCATTCTCATTTATTTATGAAAACATAATAGAAACTCATTTTGATATTTTAATCATTTTTTTAAGAAATAATAACCGTGAAAGAAAAGCATTGTGAAAGAACCGATCAAATACGTACAAAATGTATCTTTTGTAACACAATGTGTAACACTTTTACAATGTGTAATGTGTCAGCCACTATGTGGCTGACGAGGCCCGATCGGAAAGCAAGCAGTAGTTGGAGCCACATAGTGGCTGACGTGGCAGACAACGTGTTAAACAGTACTCTGACCGTTAGTTGCAACTCAAAATAGATGTAATCAGATACATCAGCGAGTTTTTTTTCCAAAACCTCTATAATTCTAAATAACATCAGTATTTAAAACGAAAAACCACAAATAAAATAAAAATCTCATTAAAATCTTCAACTAGGTACTATTATAGATAGCTATCGCTCGTTTTGATATAAAGTCATTTGCATCAAAGACACTAAATGAATGATAACGTCTGCCCATTAATTCTTAAAAAGTGTACAAGAGGAAAAAAGGATAATTCGTTTTAAAATTTATATCCAAAATAATAATCACATTTAATCCAAAAGCTGAACTAGAATGAGAACTAAAGAACATGTTCAAGTTCATTTCGAAACGAATAAAACAACAGAAAAATGAAAAAGAAAATAAATGTTTTCTTGAGTATCAGAATTAATTGTGTCGATTTTGCAACAAAGTAATAATCTTTACTAGTTTACTATATCTCCCTTGAGTTAGAAGATTTTTTGTCGTTTTAGGTTAAATTTATATTCTACAAAATAAATTGCTATACTATCAACATTTTCAATAGTTTATCTGCTACCTATTCATCACCCAATACCAGTCAAATTCACACAGAGATGGATTATTTATTCTTTACTTTCATCATGGTAGTGTTGAGATTTAAAATCGATTTTTTAACATATTATGATTTAAAAAACCCCTCTCCACTCTCCACCGCAAGGATTTGGAGCAAAACCACTCGCAAAACGGTTCGGTAGTTCGGGGCGCTTCGTTGAACATACTAAGTGGAACGCTCTAAATGAAGTAATTCGATTTGCGTTCCGAGCCTCCCGCTGGCACCCACGGCCGCACGGTGGGTTTTTAATGCGCGTTACGCAAAAAGAGGGTTGAATCGTGTAGATTTTAGGCACCGTATATGACCGTACATGTGTGTGTGTGTGTATTCCTGGGTAAAAGTACTCGAGAAGGATGCGAGGATACATCAAACGATGATTGGTGGCTGGTAAATCAATTTGCATTTCAATTTCATGTATGATAATTTTCTTCCGCACCGCGCCAGAAAGGTCGCGGTGGAATAATTTTGTCCTCGCGGAAGGATGGGAAGAAGCAGCTCGCGGTTGCCTGTACACTCAAACACACACACACACATGAGTAACTCATTTGCAGGAGTTCTGATTTGTTGGCGTACCATTTGGAGGGGGATGAGATGTGGCGTCGCGGAAAAGTTTCTGCCGGGGTTCGTTCATGCATAGTGGAGCAATGGCAAGATGGTACATTATTTTAAGGATCACGGTGCTGCTCGCGATGTCACACGATGCGTGACGGATGGATGAGATACGAAGCAGGAGAAGGACCAAAAAAAGATCGTCTCCCTCTCTCCAATCCACCCTTCCATTCGTAAGTGAGTAAGCGTGGTTAGTTAAGTTGGCCGCAGGCAGGACGGGTTTACGGTGGGTCAGAATGGTTGGATGCTGCAGGATATAATGGGCAGGACCAGTAGCCCAACGGGAGGATGGAGAAAAATTTGCTAGAAAATGTTCCACCAGCTCGCGGCAAAGTTGGCTGGTGTTGATGATGATAATTTCACCGACACACGTGTGTGTGTGCGTGTGTGTGTGTGCGCCTCTGCCGAGGCCTATCGGGTCTCGACATCGACACCGGCGGGTACTGTTTATTAGCATAGTGTATCTTGCCGCTCTCTCGCCTGACTTTCGCAGCGCAGCTACATCACTTTTAATTAATGGCAGCAGTAAACGGGCGAACGGCACATTTGTGACACGCAAACTTTCCCCGGTGCAAAGTTTGGCATCCATTTTTGCAGATGCTGCTCGGATGTGTGCGTTAGTTTTAACCCAAATGCTCCCCGTGTGCGCCGTTGGTGTGAGTGCTGGGCCGGTGGGTAATTGGATTGTTCGAGCTGCTGGTGATTTTAATGGCAACTGCTGCTCGCAAGCGAATAATTTATCACGAATCGGATCGGAGTGGTGGTTTGTGTTTTAATGCTGATCTTTTTTTGATTGTTATTTATCCTACGAGGGGAGCAAAATTAGCGATGTGTTTAAAACTGCTTGTAAATAAGTAAGGAAAGGTTATCTTACGTATTGATCAAATCCCTGATTTTCTGCTCCCGGGTTTTATTTATTAGTAATTATCCCATACTTTTTTGTATGAACAGATCACTGCACAAATTGAACTTAATTTCTACTATGAAAATCCAAACTAAATCGCGTTGCTCCATAGTCAATAGTCCAGTTGGCAATAAGTTGCAATAAGTTTTTCAGGACGAGCCCCTTTTGATTTAAAGTACTTAAATTTAACTTAAACCATTAAAACAAATCAATATGCCAAAAACACAATGAGTACATGCTATTGTAGAGTTTAAAGGGGTCCCAGAAGATCGATTAAGGGCATTATTTTGGGCTTTAATGGATACAAATACATACGGTCGGACACCGTTGATCCCGATACGTTTTATCTGGATGTCGAGATATCCTTGTTGTTGATAAATGACGGATCAATACAAAGGTGACATTGCGTGTGGAGGAAAATATAAAAAAAAAAACTCGATAACAGAACACGCTGTCATAACAAAAACACCAAAAATGCATGGCAAATTTTAAATATATTCATTGAACAAACATACAAAACTGATTACATTTTACAAAAACATAATACGGGCGATCCGCGAGATACACTATTTATGGGGTACCCAAGACGGCCTCAAAAAACTGAGCATTTCGAATTTCTGCATGTATCGAATTTCACAGTTTCCAGTGAAACTATCAATGAATTTCGAGTTGTTTTGCTTGCCATGATCTGCTATTAGATATCATTCTGTTTATTGTAGAAATAATTACAAAATTTGACCAGAAGGGATTATATTTTGCATTTGACAATTCATGTGTCAAATTCGTAAAATTTGCTCGAAGAACTGTCAAATTTAGAACACCGCGTATCTGCGAATCCTCATATAAGAGGCACCATACACATGTTATTTTGCTTGACGTGATCAGTTATTAGATATCATTATGACTGTATATTATTGAAAGAATTATAAAATTCGATCAGAACCGATTATATTTTGCATTTCTCAGTTTTCGTGTTGCTCCAATTTGCCTTTGCTTCACAATTTGCTCCAAGAACTGTCAAATTTTGAAAAACGAGTATCTGCAAATCCGCTTATAAGAAGCACCATACACGGGGACTACTAATACAAATGTCAATATAAAAAACTTCAAGCTTATCCGTGTTATCCGAATTTCTGGGTAAAGTCGAGTTCCAATGAGCTTAGATGAACGGTGTAACGGTGTAAAAGTACTAAAAAGATTAATTTCTAGTATTTTACTGCTTTATCTTGTTTGTTTTTGTTTTGTGTTTGTATGAAAACACAAACATTCAATAACATATTCTTGATGCTGCAGTGATTTGAATCCTTTAATTGATGTTTATTATTTATTTATCATTTGCAACATTAATTAATTGCTAACAAATAAAACTAATGATCGAGACTAACTTAGAATATTCCATACAATAATGCTGAAGTTAAAGCCGTTGTGACTACACAATCACTTATGAATCTGTTTATTTAATCTAGATTGATTATCCATACAATTATTTGCATTAAACATTTACAACATTATGCCAAGCGAAGCTTTCAACCATGAAACACCGTGAATCAAACACATGTGCTTATCCTTGCTCCCTTCTTGTTGTAGCCTTCTTGCGCAAAGCTATTTACTACCTCACTGGTCCAGCAAGCGAACGACCTCCGACCGAGAACTGGTTGACGAGCATTGGTGGCAATTTACATTTTGCTCTTGCAGCACTAACCCTTATCTACCTTTGCGCTTTGCTGCAATCTGCGGTGCAGTCAGGTGTGTGACACATCACCCAGCACTGGGCGGGGAGCTCTCACGGCGGCCAGCTGCAAAGCAAGCACACGGCAACAACAACGCACGGTGATGATACACCGGGCCGATTTACATTGTACAGTCTAATGATTCCTTTAGTCTGCCAATAAATATGGTAATGAGAAAAACTACGCCCCGATACGTTGAAGTCCAGCCTGTCGACCCTCCACTCTTCTGCTTCTGCCACACTGCCTGAGGCTTCACCTTAATGGGTGGTGCTTTATCTTGCAGAGCTTCATAGAGCACCGTAGCAGGACGTAATAGAGCTCTTTAAATTGCATGCGACAAGCTCGATACGGTGGATGGGCGCTTCTAGGCGATCTTGGCTAGCGAAATAGAACCATTATGCCCGGGGCTGGCAAAAACGGGGTAGAACAAATTATGCTGTTTATTTTCACAATCGACTGCAAAGCGAACGTCTTAAATTGCCTAACAAGAATGCCTTATCGGGTGCTGCTGGGTGAATGAAAGTAATGGCAAATTAAAGGAGGGATAAATATGGCCGCAATTATTCTGGGTTGTATGCTTTGAGCACACGTAAATGGAGTGAATTAATAACTAAGCAAAAGCATTTATCAATATCGCTTTCGATGTGCTGTTATCTAGCAAAATTAATCACTACGTTTATAAGCGATTATTTTCTGGATTAGGCAGTAAATCATCCTTCTGAAGTACGTATCAATGGTTCAAATGTAAATGCCTTCATTTTAAAGAGGTGTTTTGCTTATTAAGATTTTCACAATACTTTTAAATAATTCATTTGTAAATACAATTTCTTAGATTTTAATTATAAAAACTTCAAAAACTAAACATTTATGTTTCACCTGTTTACCATGTCCCTACTCAAAATAGGGGATAAGTAAAGTATGTATACTCCTTCATTAACTCTGTATGCGCCTGAAGATATGCAATGCTTTAATTTTCTTGATCGATTCACATTTTTTTGGAAGAAAAGAAAACAAACTTAGCAAAATCTATAACCAACGTAGCGTTTTGAATCAAAGTTTGATCAAATGTTCTTGTTTTTTAAATACATTTTTGGTTCACCATATTTACCATCATTTTTCATTTATTGTTTTCTTATTTCTGAAAATGAATTTGTTGAGTTTTATAAATTTTGGATCTTGCATAGAATAAAACAACCTGACTCTATGCATCCATGCATCGATTAATTCGTATTTGGAGAAGTGCTGGTCAACCATAGCATGCTCCATTGACCTGAACATTTAATGATTCACAGGAGCAGCTATACAGTTATACATGAGTTCCCAATTCTTCACCTTTCGCTTCATTCCAATTGCTTTTTTCTTTATTCAGAAGGAACGGCTTTGCCGTATTGCTTAAAATAAGAGTATAATATATAAATTTGGCGCATGTAGCGCTTTAATCCATGACTGTTGTGAGATATTTCCTTCTCGCAGGTTTAGGAGGGCACCATATCCCGGGTGTACTCGGCCGTTGCTGTCGAAATCTGATCCTTGTCCTTGTCGAGATGTCCAATAGAGGGTCGAGATAATATGTTTTGTCGTTATCCTGTGGAAAGGAATTATTCATGGCTTGCTGGAGCATTGCTGGTTCACTCTTGTCCGTTTAATAAGGTCCAGTGAGCATTGCAGAGTTCTTATTCCAATCTATATTCAAGGTCTCCTTTGGGCGATTGTTTGCGTCATTCTGCATTCTTGTATCTGGTAGCAGCGCTGAGGTGCTTTCGTCTGTGGACCTCTTTTTATAGATCTTATCTTTAAAAATGCCTCTTCCATGACTAAGGCCTTCTGTCTCAAGCTGGAGCTGACCCAACAACCATAAAAATCACGTTGTTGTTGTTGTTGTTGTTGTTGTTTATTGTATTAAGTGATTGGCCAAACAAGCGGCCTTATCACTGAATTAAAACTAAAACTTAAATAACTAACGCAGTGTACAATGACAAAAC
>KB667866.1:229107-252187 GCA_000349065.1 Anopheles quadriannulatus | reverse complement strand
AAGGCAAGGTGGTTATACCGCGGTAGTTCTCAGCAGAGTTTTTATCCCCTTTTTTGTACACCGGAAACATCACAGAGGATTTCCAGGCACGTTCATTCATTCATACGTACAGTTCATCATCTTTCGCATCTTTCCTATTGCTTTTAATCGATGGAAAATTAACAGTATAGATATACTCGTAGCATCTTCTTGTCTTCTATCAAACCTAAACCTTTTTTTCGCAAAAAATTGTTTCCCTTTTAAACATCCAAAAACAGAAACATTTTTGTAGCAATGTAATAATACTCCAACTCTATTGAATCAATCCAAACCAAACATGATACAGGTGCTCCCGGTCGGTATCTTTTACATTCAAAGTCCTTTTGTTTTATTTGTTTTTACTGCTTCCCTCCGCCAAAAGCGCCATTCATCTTTCAATTTCATTAACCAGGATATTGCCAAAACTGTTTCTCATTCGTAATTTATTTATTTTCTTGGTGTTTGTGTTTGTTCGTTTTTTTCTTTCTTCATCTTTCATTTCACTTTACTCTTTGGCTTCCTTTATTGTAACTTCCCAGAACTTCGTTTTGCTTCCAATATCCTTCAATTCATCCCACCATTCATCTATCCCACCTAGATCTGAACCGCCTCAGAATGGCTTCATCATCTTCATCTCGCACGCCTGAGACATGGTAGACGGATGGTTGGACGGTAAATCATCGACCAAAACGGGGCCGGCTTTTCGGACCTGACCGCGCGCACATCAACGCAACTGTGAGATGGTTCTCACGGGCTCTCGCCACCGTCCCAGTCCCAGTTCCAGCCTGCCCCGTTTCACTCCCCATTATGCAAATGAGAGCCGGGAAAGAATTTTCATTTCCTTCTTATGCCTTACGCGGAAACACACGGCGAATGTAATTTAAATTTTCACTTCATTTTCGAAAAGATAAATCTTCCGCCGGCCCCGTTCCCGGCGTTTGTTGGTTGCTGCGTTAGTCTAGCGGGAACCGGTGTTGCGAAAAGGTTCAATCATTCGGAAGCATCCATATTTCCGTGCGGGAGTGGATCGTTTGTAACAGCAGGTTGAAACGCGTTCGCGGGGCCAGATGGACAGGTGAAAATTGAACGGACGAGTCCGCCTGACGGTGAATAATTTAGGCCGTTCGGTCGGTACGTTTATGGTGCTGGTGTTTGCCTTTTTTCTCTCTATTTTTAATGTTCGCTACTGTGTCTCTCTTTTGGGCTTGAACTTTGGGTCATGGGACGAATTATGCTCCTTCCCGTTCATTTTTCGTTTCTTTCTTTTCCTTCTCTGTGTGTTTGCTAGCCGTGATTGCGTTGCGTATCTTTGGCAAATTTATGCAACCGATTGGCCCGCTGCCACCGCTGCGGCGGCTGTTGGTTTAGGGTTGGTCATTTTGTTTGCATGCCAAGCATTTGGGGAGGGGTTGTTTTTGCACTGTTCCCGTTTTTCCCTGGAAAAAAGAGAAAAAAAATCGTTGAAAGATATTATAGGACATTATGAAAGGTGGAAAGGTGCTGGGGAAGCTGGGCCGGGCTGGGGACAGCATTGTTTGGATAAGCGCACAGTGCGCTAGGAATCGAACTGTAAACAGAGCCCGGGGAAGACGTTTCGCAGAAGAAAAACCCCTCCCTGAAGGAACGAAAAATCAGCACGACCGTTTAGAACGCATTTGACGAATACTCAAACAAAAACGTTAAAAGTAAGAGAAAAAGTTCATAAAACCAGAGGAACTCCCCGCCCAATGGCGGGGCTTGCCCGATGTCCGTGGATCGGTATTGGCAATGTAAGGCGCGAGGCACGAAGTGAAGTATTGTGTTGAAGTGCTAGAAGAAGTATTTACATTGCATGTAATTATGGGCACCTTTTTCATTACCGCAGTGACGCAGTGCGAATGGAAAACCTTACCCCCCCGCGCTATACGGTATGGTTTGGGAAATTTAATGATTTTCTCAAAGCGGATTTCAGTCGGCGGGCGCTGTGTTTGCCCTTGTCGGAGGAGGTTTCGAGATGGCGGATGGGTTGGCATGGTTGAAGAAGATGGGTAAATATATGGTTTATGAAAAACAGGCTAGCATGATGGGGCCATGATCTCTTTTCTCTCTGATCTCTTGTGCCAATATGTGCCGACGCGAGTGCGCCCCTGTTGGAAAGTTATTAAAACTGGCTAGGATCGAGTTTGTGTTTGGGAACTGATTTAATTTGCAGCATAAACATTTGATGGTTGTTTTTTCTTGCGCGTGTGTGTTTTGGTGCGTTATGGTTCATTTTCATACATTTTGCATGCTTGTATTTTTGGAAATCATAACAATTTCGCTAATTTGCATTGTAGGGTAATCCTGACTTTTTCATTCAGTCTGGGATCGGGCTATACTGCCTACAGCCTACTGGGCTATACTTTTTAGAATATTATCTTCATTTGTGTTTCTTTCAAATCATAGCACATATTGTTTAATTTGGTTTATGTTTAACATACAGAGCTTTGATAAAAAAATCTATGGAATGAGTTTTAATTCACATTGTTGGCGGTTATCAGGCCTTACAATTTAGGTGAATATGCTGAAGAAGGTTTTGTGTAAAATTGTAGTTTGTAAAGCCATGTTTACTGTTGAATTTGTAATCTATTACGGTGAATTATGTGCACATTTATTTTATTCACTGATTCATATTTAGTTTGGAATTATGCTTAAATTTATTTTCAGTTCATTTTATTTATTTATTTTTATTCATTCGTTTGAATTCTTACGCTTATCTAATGTTCTCAATGTTTTGTTTGTTTTTCTTATTTGATTATCGTTTTTGGGTTGTTTTACGAGGATTGTAGGATGCTTCTCGGAATTGTTTGGATATGCATTCACGATTGGTTGAGCATTTTTCTCAAAAAATAGAACCATTTGTTTTAAACATGTTTGGAAAACGATTTATAAGCTATACGATTCAAAAATATGTTTCAAACAATCAATGAATCGTGAGACACAACCAATAAAATTCGGGAAGCAACAAAAACGCTTGCGAAACACTTGGTTTCGTTGTGGATTTGTTTTAACTATTAAGCGAATAAGACACATCGATCGGGCGACAAGGTGATCTTTTCGATGGATACATCGGTTCTTATAAAGCCGGATAGAATCGATTTCCAATCGGATTGTTACCTTGCATCAAGGACTATTAGTGCATTGTCCTTTACTGTGTATATATGATTGGACAGTCTTTGCATTATGTTTCAATCATTTATATGTATTTTGTGTAAATTTTAATCTACACGAGTGAGATTTGAACAAAATTATATTGCTTGTTTGTTTTGGATCATACCATAATCATAACGGCTGCATACTACTGCATACTACCAAAGCAAAAAGCTTCACAGCAAAACATTTAAACCCTTATCCCCTTTCATCAAACCTCCCTTCAAAACATTGTTGAAACCACTGCAACTTCAACATTCGTAATACAAACACACGATCACGCACCGCCTCATTTGATGCAGCATTTGCAAATAATTGCATCAAAATGCTTGCCAAATATAATTTTCATAGATCCGATTAATTGTTTCGTGATGCAGAGGGGGGGGACACACTCAGATGGAGGCAGCATGTGGGGTAGGAGAACGTGCGCAGCAATGGTCTGATTATGTGTGCTGCCTGCAGTGCTATGGTTTAAACGTACAATTTCATCGGTGCAGGGATCCTGCTGAGGTAAGCCATTTACACAAGCTTACACTGTTTACCGTACACACCATGTGGAATAGCATAGTGGGCGAATTGCATCGTTGAAAAGAGAATCAAAATGGAGAAACTGTTGTTGAACAATTGTTGTGTGAAGTAGTGAATTTGCTGCTATGTAGCATTACTTGATTCAGGGTTTTGTTTAAATATTTATTCATTTGATACAATGGCCATTTCTTTCACATTTTTGCTCACATTCCCAACGCAAGATCAAAGTGCAACGTGCACCATTACGTCGAGTGTGCTGCTCTGGTTGAACCCATCCACATATGTGCATGTGATTGACATAAATCTCTCCTGACGGTGGCCTTTTACGCTCATAAATGTAGAATTGTGATAAGACTCCTTCCAGGAAACCGCTAGCCTAGCCTCGGACTGTGGTGCTATGTGCAGAACGCGACAGCGAAAAAGCTCTTGCTTGAGTATGCAGTTTAGCCGCTTTTGTCGTTTTGGCATGGTTGTTTTAAGGCAAATATTTCCAAAAGGAAAATCGTGTCCCGATTCCTGTAATCTGAAGTAGGCAAAGCGCTCGGAAGCGGAGAAGGTGCGATCCTCACGGGATTGTTCGTGCTGGACAGGATCGTACTTACGATCTCGATGCCACAACTGTACGTCGCTTCGTTTCTTTAGTCGCCGTTAAGAAGAGGTCAACATGTTCTGGATGGTACCTTGGGGGCAGGCAAAAACGTTGGCCACATCTGTGGGAGCATTTTATTCGCGTTGATACTTTATTTGCATATTTTATTCAAGCTTGGGGCTCGGCGGTGGAACGAGATTTTCGCTCCAAAACTGAAACAGAGGAAATGAAATGGTGCAGCGGTTTTGATTTTAAAAAGAATATTTTTACAACGTGCTGTACTTGTATAAAAAAATATGTTGAAATTTTAATGAAACACATTATGTAACTTATTTCAACGTTTAATCCAAACCAAACGAAAGGTGCAGAGCGCATTCACTTCCAAGGGTTTGTGGTTCACCTCGATCGCTTTAAACGATTCTGTTTCTAAGCGCCGCTTGACACAAACTTATGCTGTTTGTCTTAAACCTGAGCCCCCGGAGTAATGCAGCCACACTGTACCGTTGGTGCATTACATGAATGTCTTGACTAGCACCACTCCCAGCAGGAAGACATATCTCGACATCTACCGTTGCACGGCGAGCAGCGTCATCAACGCCGTTGTCGTCCCAACCGTCCCAGCTGAGCAGTGATACTGCATGCCGGAAATCGGAAGATAAGTGGTACAACATTACGCTTGGAGCGTAATGAACACGAGCATATACACATTTCTTAGATGCCCCTTACTTCCGCGCTGCTGGTGTTTGAGGAGATTATTTACATAATGAAAGAAATGTTCACTCGTCAAAGGAAGGGCTTGTGAAACAGTGCAGCGAATGATAAGGCTCAGTTTTCTTGCTTATAGCGAGCAGTTTGTGCATCTTGTGGCATAGTCAATCTCACCGCACGCGAGAGTAAAGTGAATACTGATCGGAATGGACTACCATTATTTAATTGGATTTTGTTTACTACATAAAAGAAGCAACACTGCCTTTTCGGATCGTTCCTCCTTAATAAAAAAATAGCATAAAAGGGTATCGCTCGTCCACGGAGATTGTGTTTGAAGTAAAATGGGAATTGACCCTTTTCAAGCTTGTCAAATGAAAAATTGATAGTTTTTTTTAGCAGCTTAGCTATAAAATATCTTAAAAATATTATTGACAAATTAGGATGCTACTGTCCAATAAAAAATTGTACATTATGAAGCGATTCAAATATTGTTTAACAAACAAACGTTTTACCATGGGCGGTTTAAGGCTAAATTAAACTTAGGCGCTGGAATGCATTATTCATTGATTTTAATGTCATTTTTGTTGTCCTTAACACTTTTGTGAATTCAAAAAAGGCAATTTTATGAAAGTATAACACAATAGCACTTATTTTTACCGTATGGAAATCACCAAAGACATTGAAAAAAATGTTTTCCCATGCAAAGGGATAAACAATTCAGTTCAAATACCAAAATCCACAATTTTATTTGCCCCTGTTAACAGATGATAAGCAAAGATTCGTGTCATCCAACTAGCAGTGGATGGTAAAAATTGCAAAAAAATAGTTTACCGATGAAACCATGAAAAACGATTGTCGATTTTCAACTGCCAGGCCAGGAACGGACGAATCCTGACCCTTATCTCTAGAGATTATTAAGATAATATTAAGATATGTAATATTTTTTAAGGTTTTATACTCTTTATATTCTCTTGACTTGCTGCATGACACTAAAAACGTGCCTGAGCATGTCCAATATCAGTTGACTGTTCTCCAAAACTGTTTACTATTGAAGCTGTAATTGAAGCAAAATCGTTTCAAATGGAAACATTTTCCTCTTCTACATTAATTGTAGGCATTCGGTTCACAACATTCTGGCTTGTGTAGCGAGCAGTCTGGTTTAACAACATGCTGTTCTTTATTTGCTTTGAATTCTAATTCTAATTACAACTACAATCGAGTGGATGCTTTGACTGATGGAGTGCATTGTATTGGCTTTGGAAGTGAAACAAAAAAAAATTACACATCAATTCAATTGAAACACTATTCCGAGAGGCTTACAGCGATGAGCGAAAAAGTGATATCAGCGCAGCGACATTTAGCATGCACACAGGGGCGTTCAGAACCATTCTATCTATGCTATCAATGGCCTTCGGGGCAGGAGGACACTGGCACGACGGGAAACAACCAGTGCGCGAAAACAATCAGTTGCAGTTTGTTGCATTCAATTTGCAAATAAATATTCCACCCTTTTGTGATAAATCGTTGAGAATTCTTTCGTGCGCCCGCCGCTCCTATCTACCGTCCTGCTGGCGGTCCGCTTTTCATGTTTCGATTTCACCGATAATCGCTACGAGTGTCATCAGGCTCAATCGTTGCAATTGTTGAGCCCTCTCGCTTTCGCCCTTACACCGCCTGATCGCATCGCGTCGCAAGATTGTGGGGCCGCTTCAGAACGCGAAATCACTTTCGCGAATTGCATCCATCCTTCCGGCATGGCAATATACAATAAATTGATGTCGGCGAACGACAACCGTTTCGTCGTCGTCGATGGCGACGACAAAGTTGTCTATGCAATGGGGGAGCTGTGGGCTGTTGTTACCATAGCTACGGTGGCTTTCAGCATGGAAGCTGATGTTTCTGATTTTGCAGGAGCTTTTCCTTCCCGGATTTGTAGCAAAGTTCTTTCGCCAGGGAAACGATTTCAGATGGCATCGCTTTGGAGATATGGCGTAGTGTTGTTGGGAGCAGGAAAGAAAAGGAAGCATGAACGAAGGATTGGAAATAAATGCATATGCACACAGGCAGAAGACAGTCGGATGCAAAAACGGCACGGTTTTATACAACAATAGCCATGCTTGAGTGTTTTCAATCGAAGCCAAATGGAAATGCACCCGAGAGAAGCAGGTTTTATTTGATGGTAATGATAAATCCAATTGGAATGAATGCAATTTTTTGAGAGGGTTAAGGGACAAGCGTTTGATGGCAATGCAATTGAAGACGCTGGAAAGTATCAGTGTTTGAATTTGCTTTGAGGTGTGTTGTCAGCACATCGTATCACATTCATTGTCATATACAAATTATGCTATATGAAATTTGTTTTCAATTTGTGTTGTTTTGGTCGTAAAATACATCTACAACAGGTTTGGGCAGGTATTTATTTTTTTATAAAGCAAATAGCCTTGCGGAAGAAAATCTTAGCAAAATTTAGTTTTAATGTTTATATAATGTTTATTTTCTTTGCACTCACATACATATATTTAACATATTAAACGATTCATTCCATAATTGAACATAGATTTTTCATCATACATTTACCTCATCCCCAATGTGTGAATGTTAGTGATCTTTTCAATGAACTTGTTATATTTGGCTCCATTGGTGGAATAAGAAGACTTGGAGTATTTTGTACAAAATACAAATTTGCAATTCTTGGCAGGGTTTAGAAATGTTTGCCTTTTTGCTATGAAACGCTAATGTCAAACACTTGCATAACAATGAATGGGGCCCTGCTATATGGAGCTGTTTGCATTGTATAGCAGTTTTTGAGCAGTTATCTAAGTCGGTATAATACACAGGTGGGCTTATCTCAAGGTGTATGAATTTAGAAGGCTAATTTTTATCGCTTCTGTTCCTGAATGAAGATTTTAAGAGTGTTTTGTGTATCAGTCAAGCCTCTAGAAAGCTTGTTTGAGCAAATGTTTTCACCCATCCTGTCAAAAAGTGATATTAAAATTTGGTTATAAAAAAACATGCTATGAGACCACCTGGACTACATACACTTTGATTCTGGATTCCATCACCAGATCTCTATAATGCACCTTACGATGTAAACACCACCTTTGCTATTTTTCGAGCAGGTACTCGAATCTAATTCTAGCTTTGAGGCTAGAATAATCTAGACTGAACATTGCAGGCTAGTTTTGTGTGTGGTTTTGTATGGAGTGTTTACATGATTTCAGCCTCCAACTGTCAAACTCCATACAAAAAAAGCTGATTAGAATCGTGAAGGGCCTCAATGACAGCTTTGCTGACATTATAGTGAAGTCAGTAAGTAATTCCCAGTGCTTTTGAGATATAATATAATCTGCTCTAAGAACACAAGATTTCTGAGAGCTAATCGATTTTAATGCAATATTCGAAATTCCTTTGCAATGTTTTTACGCTTCAAGTAACCCGTCTGATTTGGAACTGGAGTACATCAACAAAAAGAAACTCTTCCACACAAATCTAAAGCATTCTCGCACCCCAATATTAGTATTATGATCATTTTTCCATTACAGCTTCAACTCTACCCCCCCAGAGAAACAGCAATAGCAAACGAATGGAAAGTAAAACCCGGGATAAACCCCTTAGCTGTCTAGCTTACATCCGCTATCGGGAAGAATTTTGGAATTCTTCCCTGCCATTCGTTGATAATATTGAAACCAGCAGCTTAACCTTGTCCGTTTGCTTGTACCGAACCAAAAAAAAAACAAACTTAAAAAAGAATTTTACTCTTCCGCTGCTGTAATGGAAGTGGTTGGTAGTGCTGAGTAATTGAAACTGTATCGGTTGATTTGAGAATGAGATAGAAAAACGAACACACTTTTACAGCAAACATACAGAAATTGCGCATTCACACACACATCCACAAGGCATAGGCACTTGAAGTAATCCCGTAAAGCTGTGGAATGTTTTTCGGTACGGAAACTAGAAACTACCAGTAAAAGTGTCCCCATCAACAAAAAGTTCGACTTCCTTCTTGCCGTTTGCCACCGTGACAGCTCCCTCCTCCTTTCCCCCCTTTCAAAAAACCAGGGAACATTCGAAGGAAAGCATTGCCATAGTAAGTGTAATTTGAAACTAGGAAACATACAAAGTTCAAATAGGGTTAACGTTTACGCTGACAGAGTGTTCGATTTCAAAACAACATCGAGCGTTGAAGGCAACTAACAGCGCTGAAGCATAAGTTTATAGTTGATGCTACCACTGCAAGCTTGCATGACAAAGTAATGGCATCGGTTGGTGGGTTCAACAGCAAAAAAAAAAAAATACTTCCCAAAAAATGCCAAACTTTACTCAAGTAAATCATTCCCGGGTCCTTCAAAAGCTGCATCAAACGTTGGGATTGATAAATAGGGAGAAGGAAAAAAAACAAATTAAAAGCGAAAAACGCCCTTGCACAACACTACCCTTCTCCTCCTCCGTCTGGCTTACCAGACCCCCAAGATGCAGTCGATTGTTCTCGAGTTCCGTGTAATGGAAGACCCCGAAATGCAAGGGATGAGTGTTTCCAAATAGTTCCGCACCGAGAGGATTTTCGTCTTGTCGTAAAGTGAGCCTGCACTGCAGAAAAAGATTGCCGGTTTTGCCGTTTTGAGGCAGTGCTCGCAGATCCAAACTCCCGATCTCCTCTCCCGCCGGTGAGTGGCGGTCACACCACCACTGTCGATTGAAGGGTGGAAACAATATTTTTTTAACTGCAATGCGGTCTTGTTTTTCGGAGTCCGCCCACAGCTGCATCGGAGTGTTTGGGTGGACCGGAGGGAAGGGGAGAGAAAGAATAATGGGGTGAAAATGCAACACTGCTGAATGAGTGGGGCATCTGGTGGGGACATGCTTGAAAATTGATGATATTATTCATTACACTTTCATTTTGGGGTGGCTTGGTGGAGCTTCGGCCGGGCGATCGAGCTTTTTGTTTGCTGTTTTCGGTGCAATGTTGCGGTTAAGCTCGGCTACGGATGGATAGTTCGCTTGTCCTCGCTTTGTCCGTTGTTATCAGCCTGACTCAGACGGGATGCAGAAGGGCACAAGGCACACAAAAGGAACTGGATGGAAGGTGTTCTGTTTTATTTTTAGATAACACTTTTTAAAATGTTACAATTTCAATTCAATTGTTTGTAAGTTTACACAAGATGTAGATTAATGTAGATCATGGGATAAAAGTATGAGCCACGGGTTGAAGCCATCCGTCCGATACATTTTACAATTTGAGCTGCATGGATGCAAGAGAGCATTGTTATCAAATATCTTCTTGATATTTTAACCTCAACGCATTGCAGATGAGAAATGTACACATTTGAAATTGATTAACTAATCCAAGATCCCTCCCGTTTGGCGATTTGCATCAATGTGTTTATCAATATTTGATTTATTTAAGTTAATCAACAATCTTTCAATTAATGATCAGTAACACTGGCAATTTATAGATCATTGATGTGTTAAATTCATCGATGAAATTACGGAGAATTTGGACTTAATCTTCGGTAAAATGTTTGCACTTAAATCCGACTAGTTTCATTGATTCAAGTTCGTTAGACAAACCAAACATTTGCTTCAACACAACGCTTACCATTTCCGGCACTGTTGATCAGAAAATTGCCGAACCTAGCCGTGGTTCCGTACAACCTGTACAACAGAGCCGTTGACCTACAATTGGTTTCTGCTTCCTCTTGCACAATTCGCAATGTGACACCCGCAGCAATACGCACCGAGCGAGAGAAATAAAATTTTATTGCCCCTTTTTGAACCGTGCCTCGGATGTGGCAAACGGTGGCACAATAAAATAAAATGCAAGCGTAAATATGATTACGTTAATATGCGATGATCTACGCAGCTTCATGCCCATTAATTCGTTCGCAATTTTTATTCGAATTTAACTGTTTTCAACCGAACTAGTGAGCTCGGTTGGATGATTACTCGAGAGCGAGACAGAGAGGTAGAGAGCATCGGAGCATTACAAAGGCTTTTTTTGTGTAGCGGAGCGCATGCAAAAGGCCAATTATGCAATGGTTATAAGAGAGCGGGTGGTTTGTTTAAATTAAGTTTTAAGTTAAGTTGTGCGTATGCATTCGAGCACTGTGCTGTGCCGAACAGTTTAGGCAGAGTCTAGTGCGATAAAATGCACATGAAACAATCATCCGCAGGTTTAGTTTTTAAAGCATCAAGTTTGCTTTATGAAACATATCCAAAACACCAACATTGCATGATGCTGTTGATGGTATGTGGCAAACGCTGTGTTGTTAATACCTTACCACTCACATGCACACGCACACAAAACCGAAAGAAAAACACCAGAGCTTACAGCAGCAACAAACAAAACTGCGCTAACGCGGCAGAAAAACACGCCTGCACAGGCCAGACAGATTTTTATGTTCCCTTTGCTATCACGTTGCTTTGCAAAATTCGGTAATCAAGCAGGTCGGCACCCTGCGTGGGCAAAGCTCATCGAAGCATTGGAAGCAACCGACCGATAACGGGCAAACAAATGGTGAAACGACACCGGTTTTGCCGAGCGTAGTGGGAAATGAAAAAAATATTTCAAAACTGTAATAAAAATGTAACACACTCACCCGTTTCCCGTGCCCACTTGCGGAGTGACAACCACACAAACACATGCACCCACACACACCCACACACATTACAGGGATTATGCTGAATGTGTGTAATGAAACAACAGCCAAACAGATCGGTCAGCCCTTTTTTTATGTCTTAAACTAACGGCACAATGTCCAATGGTGACTAGCACATCAAAAATAACACCTCCATTAGCTTGTTTGTGTGCGTCACCGGAACAAGGCAAGAGGGGAAATTGTGGTGAGGGGTGATCTTTTCCTTTTATTTCACATTCCAACAAAGCTGAGTTAAGGCTGGCTTGTTTGCGTTTTGGTGATCGGTTTGTAATTGGTTGCCAGACGGAACGGACGGATAGGCTTTTTTGAATGTTATTGGTGTATGTGAAAAAAACGAAGCTCAATAGCCTTTTTTTGTTGTTGTTCTGACGCCAGAAGGAATGTGCTCGACCTTTACAAAGCAACAGCTTAAACGAAAAAGTAATTTCATGCCTTTGTATGATGTTTTAAAAGCCTGTTGAATAGATCATTTTGGTCGCGTTTAGTTGAAGCTTTACTTTGTTCACAAATCATTTGAAAGCGGCTTTTGAGTATGGGAAAATCCGCATGTTCAGCAAGTTTACTCAAAAACAATTCCACCAATACGCCAGTAGCAGGAATTCGTTTATTGAACTTCAATTGCATACCAAATACTGATTTTGTTTATTTGCATTGGCGAAACAAAGCTGGTTGTTTCTAGCACTCTTTAGAACACTCTTCCCATAAGAAAGCATTGCTTTTTTCCCATACGAACTGTCGGCCAATTATCGAACATCCAACTTAAATGCATACCTACTTGAAAGTATTCAATTATTGCATTCGAATTGTTTAATGTTGGGTCAAGCTACTAGAAAGTCTGTTTGAGCAAAAGTTTTCACCCGTCCTGTCAAAAAGTGACGTTTAAATTCGGTTCTAAAACATGCTATGAGATCGTCTGGTCTACATACACTTTGAATCTAGAATCCATCACCAGATCTCTTTAATGCACCTTGAGATAAATGTAAATACGACCTTGTTTTGAATTTTTTCGAGTAGGTACTCGAATCTAATTCTAGCTTTGAGGCTGAAAACATCCTGACTGAAAATCGCCAGCTAGTAGTCAACTACACCCTTTCCCCGAGTTACACGACACTCGAGCTACGCGAATTTGTATTTTTTGACAGTTTCTGTGTCAAATCAGTACAATTATTTCCAACAATTGTCAAATGAATATTGATCTTACATTTTTCCAAAAAACTTAAATCATCATACATACAGAAATAACCAAATTTTCTACACGAATAGCATTAAATAAGTAATAAATTACATAAACAAACTAAATTCAATAAAAATCGTTATAAATCAAGTATATTTTGGCTGTAAAATATGATGTTCGAATTACGCTAAAATCCGAGTTACGCGAATGACTCCGGAACGCATAATCCGCGTAACTCGGGGAAAGACTGTATATAAAATCCAAAACTCTATGTAAAAAGCTGGCTAGCATTGTGAAAGACCCACAATTTGAAACACATTTTTATCGTTTCATTGCACATGCTCCTCTATATCCTCTAGCTGAGCTCAATGAATAATAGAAATTTGAAAGTAAAAATGAGATTCATCCTTACGATCAACCGAACATCATTTAAAGATAAAAAAATCTATTTAGAAATAGATTCTAAATCTATTAACTGCTGTTTCAAATCATTATTACTTCTAATAGTACGCGCAAAAAAGACCCACGCTCACTGGCGTTCACCGCAAGTAATGTAATTCTTTCACCAGCAAATTAATATATTCAATTCGATTCACGTACCCAGTGTATGAGCGGGTATGCAAATCCTGCCAGTCCTTAGCCCACACCACGCCCCACCGTGCACGATGTGCAAATGAATATTCGCTGGCATGAATCTCGGCGTAAGCGCTAGATCCTGCTTCAACGCCGCAACAAATCATAATCTACTCCCGCTGGTGCTCCCCGGATGGTGTCACGATGGTCGGCGCTTTAAGGCGTGCCGGAGCCTCCACTACACTGGCCTGTAGAACACGCGAAGTCCGCTAGAGCCAGAATCTTGCGTCCTGCGTTCTTATAACCACACTGTAAATTAGCGCCTATTTGAAGCGGGTATCGGCACTCGGGCCGGCCACACACTCCCGATGGTAAGGACAGGCGAATGCATTTGTCGTTTCCGTTCCCAAACAGCCACTGGCCGAACCGTTGCACGGTGAAAGTGCTGCAGTCCGATAGCGGAGACAGTGCCAGTCCTTTCCAACCGATTTAATGGTTCAACGAACGCCCAACCCATTACGTTCCACGCAACGCGGAGCACTGGAGGAAGCTGGATCTTTCCACGGGCCGCATACAAATGTCGTACCGTCGTAAATTCAAATTTACCCAAGAATTTCATCAGCAAGCTCAGTACGCTTGGCATCTAGTTGTTGGCTAGTGTGTGTTTTTGTGTGTGTGTGTGGCCACTGCCGGCCACAAACCAGTATCCGGTGACAGTGAACAACGGAGCGCACCGACCATGACACCGGCCAACAACCGGGGGTGTATGTAGTATGCGTGCGGTTTTGCCAGTGCACGAACTGACTCCTTGTCAGTTACGGTACGAGTTACGAGGGCGGTTGTTCCGATCGTAGGATTGCAAAACCACACCACCACATGCAGGGGGACCGTCCCCTGCGCTGCGTACACAAAGTCTTGCTACGGACAGTTAACCTTGAATGACCTTATTACATGAGCACGCGGAGACGGCAGGAGGACCGTTTCATCCACCGGGAACCGTGCATGGATGATTTACGATTCCGGAATCTTTGGATGGATTAATTTTGATTACACACGAATGCCGTGGGAAGAGCAACTTCTAGGGGAACCGGAGTGTAGGGAACTGCACTAAACCAAACCGTGACCGATACTGCCTGATTCCACCCGTCCTGTTGTGGAACGTTGCGTTATGAGCGAAAATTTTCTGGGCACTGTCCGCACCCAAAACACAATTCTCTTGCAGGGTGCGGGAATTGTGTAGCTCAGACGGAGCTCACAGTGACAGTTATTGGGGTAGAAAAGGGAAAGTAGATATTGGATTAGCCTGCTGGCTTATTTCATTATTTCTGCAACTGATATTACGAACGAAAAACGGGAAACAAAGATGCAATGCCAATGTGAGCAATGTTTTACGAGCAGACGAAGATTATGCCTGGCAGGGAGCTATCGAATCGCCCGGCACATCAATGAGCGTTATTATTTATACTACTCCGCCGTCCTTTGGTTGGCGGACAATAAACGGGTCGGTATGTAGCCACTGTGAAAACGTTCAAACACATACTCCATTAATCTACCGATAAAGGCAAATAAGCATGGAGTGTGGATGGGTGATTAAATTTTGAAATACGATAGCAAAACACCCGTTTGAATGGGGAATCAAAATAGCGATCACCGTTTATTGCTGCCCTGTTGTGTTAGGCGTTCTATGAGTAGCGTAATCAGTGGCGTGAAGATTCAAGATGGAGTGCAAATAAATACACATGCACGCACGAACACACACCCGGCAGTAGTGGCATTATTCATGCACTTAATGCACCCAATTAATTACGTTCCAGTGGGGGCTTCTATTCAGGTTCGCCTGCGAGTGCGTTGGGAATGAGGCCACGGAAATTACATAATTTGTGGCCGTGCTGTTCGTAGACAGTCGGAAGTGTAACAAAGCAACTGGATCATCTTCGATGTATGCAAATCAGTGCAAAGATGTTGACAGCACGACATGCGACAAAGCGCAATGTGCATGTTGGATAAGCATTTCCTATACGATTCACATCATTGTCCAATAATTTGAGAATAAATGAGACAAAAGGTGTCATTTTGTACCGTGCGGCATATGAAACGAAAACAATTTCATTGAAAATGGAATATTCTTAATGGCTAAATGGCTAAAAAAATATCACTACCTTTAAAAATTAAGCTATCCAGGACTTACTTGCCTGACGTATGTGATTTGAGAAATTTCACATTCTGGCAAAATGGATTAATGGTTCTGGATAATCAACCGGTAAGATATGTATAAACTATCCATATTCAAACACTAAGCTTTGCTACAAGAAGCGTCAAAGACTTCTGCAATCTAATGAGCTGCCAACATTTTGCTAGTTTACTCGATCTTATAATTTAATGCCCCCACATGGCCGTTGTGTTCAGAAGGATGCAAAATAGACATCAGAGTATATACTAGACATATGCTCTCAGGAGCTCAGCCATGGTGCCGATCCAACTATGATTTTGTTAGTCCGATTTTGATTCCGACAAAATGGGAACTATTAGTTCCGCTCGGAATTGAAGCCCGGTGAGTCATTCGGAGTCGTCTTGAGTCGTCTTGAGTCGTTCGGAGTCTTCCGGAGTCGTCGGGAGTCGTCTGGAGTTGTTCGAAGTCGTCCTTGATGTCCTTATGAGCAGGCATTTCATTTCGTTGTCTTTTTTTTGTCTTTCACTTTGCACATGCACCTCGTATACAAGCATTTGTTTGGAAGACCGACAGCAGACGACTCCGCACAACTCCAGACGACCCCGACTTCGAACGACTCTAGATGACTCCGGACGATTCTGGACGACTTTGGACGACTCCAGACGATTTCGAACGACTCCGGATAATGCTGAGTGTACCTACCTTCCGGAGTCGGATCGGAGCCGACTACAAATTTTTGTCAACTTTACCAATCACTAGTCGGTACAGTGTAGGTTTACTGCATTCGCATAAAAATTCAAACTCTTCTGAGGAATTGTCAAGCAAGACCTGTAAGTTACTGTTATTATCGCTTCTTGTTAGATTACCAACATTTAAAACATAGAAGACATGTAACCTGAGCTGAGGCATTGGATCTCACGTTATCCACATATATTATTAGATTAAATAAATTTGTATGCGGTATAACGTCCGCTTAGATACAGAGACATGTTTAGAAGTAATTACTAAATTCAACGATTTTTATGATATCCTTAATAATTTGTTATGCATCAGTTCCACCCTTTTTAAAAGCAGAATGTTGTATTCCCATGGATACAACACCACACAGATGCAATAATTAAAGATATATTTATTCGAAAGTGGTTCACACGCCAGTTGATATTCAAGTAATGTGGAGCATTCGAATTATAAATATTTTATTAAATGGATGACATTAAATAATAAGTGAAATTCAAGCGATAAATTGTATTTTTTGCTCTGTTCAAACACGTAAAAGTTCTTAAAAAATTAAAAATATTATTGGCTACATGTCTTTGCAAGCATTGCGATTACTTCATTCCAAGTTGCAGCGGCCGAACTCAGACACTTCCAATTGTTAGTTACACCCGGCTGCAAATGAAGTAAAGCTATTGAAATTTCTTCACACACACACACACACACACACACACACACACACACACACACACACACACACACTCCAGTGCAATCAAGCGCCATAATTACGACGCCTTGAACGGTTTCGCACCGTAACCTTATGACTGTTTGATAACCTTCCGCGGCTTTCTCCCCCTGAGAGGTGACTATCGCTTACAATGCGACTGGCTGAAATTAGCTATGCAGCGCAGGCATTCGAAATTTCATTCACATCACACCGTGTTGTGCGCTTCCGGTTAAAACCGGAGGGGGGCTGTCGGTGTTTAATTTCGCAAATGGTGCACCAAGGAGCGTTCATTTTCAATTAACAGCCATTGAAGCAAGCCTTCGAAGGAACCTTCCGCACGACGTTCGTCTTGCATTGTTCGCGGCCTCAACGCCCCAAGGCGTTAGAAATGCTTTCATGGGGGTGCTTGCAGTACCGAAGAACATTGCATTGTTTTCTTCGCTTTTCTTCACCGCTCGCTGCCGTTGGTTGGTGATGGGAATGATGGAGGCAGGAGGTCGTACGTGCACATTTACCTGACTGTTGACGCACATGTTTGCCAAATTGAAGGATGAAGCAGCAGTGTGCGCGAGCGATGATGTCGTCCAGACTTCGGGGCGCCTTTGTATGGGTGTCACAATAAGAAGAAGAGGAAAAAAAAGAGATCGAAAGCTTAGCGAAGCAAAGCATCACGACCGAATGTATTGAAATTTCCCTGCCAGCATAAGCGTGCACCGATAATGAATCATTCATTGGACTCGAGGAAATTTATCGTCCCAAATGGGTTCCCAACTGGGTGGGTGAGTGGGTGTTTTGGTGCTATTTTCTGCGCCCATACGTACCAAACACATGCGACTTCTCGGGCAAAGCTAGCAAGACAAAAAGACAGACACACGCACCCAAACTCCGCAAAGGCGTACAACAGGTGCGGTCTGTACTCGGGAAATGCGGCTGCTTCTGGGAAGGTGGGGGACAAGGCAGAACATATGCATTCGAAATTCCTGTTGAAGCATAAATTGAAACATAAATTTCTACATTTCCGATGGGAGCGAATCGGGCTTTTCTTCTCCGATGCGTCTGAGCCTGCCGGTGAGAGATGCTGTTTTCTTTCGAGCATTGCGCATTGTTTGTTAGCGAGTGCTTATACAGTGATGTATGGAAAACAGTGTTAGCTCAACAACACGGTGCATTAATTATTCAATGTAAGCTATTTTTATTATCTAGTTTAGCTAAATGAATTCAAATTTAGATTTCCTGTATAATCTGGTTTAGCTAATTGCTGTGAAATTAATGTTTGATTTTCCTATTCAAGAGTCAAAAATAAATATCAAGGGATTTAACGTTATGTTTTAAAATAAAATAATTTTGCTAATTGACTCAATGAAGCAACAAATTTAGCAAATAAGTAAACAAGTTTGTTTTAATATTTAAATCACAAATAGTGATCCGTAGAACCATTAACACAAATGTATCTTGTCTCGTCTATGTATCTTTTTCGTTAGTATTGAATATGTTTTACTTGAATGTGTGTGTTTTAGTGTTCTTTTTTATTATATTTGACGTTTATTTTTATAAATTTATCATTTTTATTATAATCATATTATCATAGACAGCTTTAAGTATTCGTAAAGTATTGATTCGTATAAAGTTTAGAGTTTTTGCCCACGGTTTTAAATTCTTTTGATCGATTTATATCTTACTTATATAATAGGATATTTCTGTGCTTGCTAAACATGAACTCTTTCAATTAAACTCTTGTTGATATGCATAGGATGATAGAGAAGTAGAGCTTTTCTTGCGCTTATTTGAATCTTATTGAACTCAAATTGAACTTATAGCCATTATCTTATTTGTGTATTGGGGTATTTATGAATTCTTTAAACTGTAAATATAGATCAACATGTTCTAAAATATTTGGAGTATTTTCAATTTCTTTTCTGCTGCACGTGCCGCAATCAATTGAAAATGGCACTTTAAATTTATGTAAAAATATTGAGTGCCATAAAAATAATATTTTTTGCACGCATTGTACGCAGCGAAGGTTCGAGGCTGCTATCAAAAATGTAATCCTATTCCCTGCGCCATCCCCGTTCACCCAAACGGAGCGCCCCGTCAACCACCCCACCGAACAAGGATGTTCAGAAGCCATATTTCAAGACACCCTTCCCGCACCCGGTTGCTTTCGATTTCAATGACAATTTTCACATGCTGATGCATGAAGCTGACAGAGGAAGTGGCCGTGGGAGGACAGCACAGACACGATGGTTTATTGTTTTCAACGGCATTACGGCAAACACTACCGGGTTGCACATAATGCCTTAGACATAATGCCATCATCATCGATTCCACCAACCCCAGCTCACCGCCCGATGGCCCGCTCGGTACGCGCCCGTTCGATGCTACTACACCGGGTTGGGAAATGAAATTTCGGGGAGATAATGTGTCAAACGCAACGAAATTGAACCGAACGGGTCGATCGGGGGAGAATGGGGGAAAAGAATGGTCGATGCTGTGTACCAGCAGTCGTGACTTTTTGCCAGTTTAGCAAAATGGAGCAAGAGCAAGAGGGAGGAATGCATGTGAATAAATCAGAAACAGATATTTCTGTGGCACACACGCACGTACACTGCTCTGTACTGATTGTATTGAGTACTGGGGCGCAGCGTCACAGTTACGGCATGACAGGACGCACGAATTTTATCTATTTCTTGTGACTTTATTGCTTTCAAGCGCGGTTTATTGCGGCATGTTTATGATTTTGTTTCAGTTTTGCTTTATTCAATAGGCAAATAATGCTCTGGGGATGGATGCTTTAAATTCCACGACTTAAAGGCCTTCTTTTTTTCGCTTGAACAATGAAGTGAGCGTGTTTGAAATCAGTTATTAACGTACTTGAAATTATGAGCAACAAAAGCTTCCTCTTATCAAACACTAATGTAAGTTGGCAGTTCATTTCAAAGCACGCCTACTTTTTTTTTTCAAAAACTTCCTACAAAACAATGCACAAAGCTTGCCCCCCCCCCCTCACTCCCACTGGTACGTTCCATACTCTCGCCGCGTTTGTTCGTTCATTAGACGATGACCACGATTCTTCGCCCGTAGCTTCGGTCCTTCATCAGCGCCGAACGCCGTAAACAAACCGGAACTAAATCCTTTTATGCCCGCTCCATCCGCTTAGCAAAGGGGGCACGCTGAACGAACGGGAGCTGCACGACACAACGGCCACGTAACGCTCCGGTAATTGCACCCAGTCACGTACTCCGGCGTACGTGGTAATCCGTTTTAAATCGGATTATTAAAATAATTTTACAAAAGTAAATTAGATACACACACTCACGCAAAGGGGGGCGGAATGGGGTGCTATCCTGCATCCTGCACACACATACGCGCTCACTCGTTTGCGGAACGTTTGTAGGATGTTGATGGTGTAAGAGCGCCAAAGTACAAGGCTGAGAATTCATTATCGCAATTAAAATGATCAAACTATCCCAAGTGGACTCAGCGTTCAGCTCCGGTGCGCTTGCTTTGGCGGGCTTCTTTGCGTAGGGCTTGCCGGCTAACCTAAGGCTTCCACAAGGTTCGTTATCGGTTGGTAGTGTAGTGTTGTTACATGAAATTAGAAATGGTACAGAAATAGCAAAATTATTTGTTATTTTACAGAAATTTACTATTAACAGACTAGCATAATATTATTATTCAATTATAACACGTACAATTTTGATTCACTTTTATGTCATTTCAGGCTGCTGGTCACAATGAGTGCACCAATTAGGTCTTCTATACAACCTTTTATCCATTTATAAACAGACTTTGTAATAGGAGATAATGGATGTAAAAATGCTTTTAATTCAATAAACTCGTGCAACGCCCGTGCATAAAGAAGCTATGGCACCACGTGGGTTGAAATGTTGCTATATACATGCAGCACAGGACTACAGCGTCCAAGGAAAATGGTTTCTAACAACTCGTAATAATACCTGTAAAGGTTAAGGCTACAATGGAATGGCGTTTAAAAAGAACTAAATTAAAAAAGAGATAATGAATTCAAACAAGTCTATATGTTTTTTCGTTGAATTTATACAATTTTTATGAGCTCATTCGTTTCTGCGGAAATGTTATACTTGATGCTTAATTTCTAATGTGTTGCAGATTTAATTGATTAATACTTAGATATTTAAGTCTCTTTGAGGGAAAGAATTTCGTTTGTAAATACATTAATATCAGTCTTTTCTTCTTCTAAAGTTCTGAATTCTAGTGCTATTTGTGAATTTTCTCAAGTCTCACTGTACTGAATTTTATAGACGACGTAAAATGTATGATTAGCTAAATTTGGTTGACAAGTTTACTTGCTTGAATGCACAAGGCATTTAGTTCAAATCGATTCCCTGAAATGCGCTTACCCAAGGGCACTCCCAAAACCACTCTGCAACATTGTATTGCACACCTACCGACATGCACATTCTCACATACAAAAAAAAAAAACACAGACAATGGTGTCGTGTCGAGCAAATTGGCCAATAAAGCACTGAGAAGATGAGTTGCGGAGAGCATGTGGTGCCGTGTCACGAACAGCTAACCACTTTTCCTGTCGGATCAATGTGGAGCCTGCAAGCTGGAGGCTTAACAATTATTGTCCTTTTTTTTGTTGCTTTTTGGGGTTTCCTGTTGGTCCCGTCACACCTCTCCATTCTGCCTGCATTCCGTTTTGCGTGCGAATGCATGAATAAATTATTTAGAATAATTCAAAGCAACACAAGAGGGGCTATGAGAGACCAAGAGAGGGATATAAGGGAGTTGTGGGATAGTAAAAAAAAAACAAAAGTATGCCCTCAACCATAACCATAACGCAGACGAAGTGGTAAGGATTCATTCTTTTCACAGTGTCAGTACACTATCACTAAGCCGGGGTAGATTGGGGGATGCTGCCCGGGAGCGTCCGGATGGATGTAAAGGTTCACACAACCTCTGCCGGGTTTCCGGACATGTCAGGCAAATTGTATGTCTAACTGGTAAGAGGGCCAACGCAACAACCGACCGGATAGTTTTTTCCACCACCACCACCACCAGCATTCCGGGCCGTACGTGACCGAGTGCAGCGGGATGGGCGTCCCCTCGCCCACTGTTAGATGGACAACGGGAAAGGCATGTGTTCTTTCCCCATGTTGGATCCATTTTTGCGCAGTTCCAGGCAATTAATGAAACTACAACTTTATACAGCCAAGTACATGCTGGTGCGTGAGTGTGTGTGTGTGTGTGTATGGTACATGTTTTTACTAGTCCCGTAAATGCTGTACCGAGCAGAACAAAAGCGGATGAAGTGCTTTTAGATATTCCGGTCACTAGCCATTTTTGAATGGTCCCTACGGCCGGAAACCGTTGCACTGCTGCTTTGAATGCCCTCCGGGAATGTACACCGGTTTGTGTGCATGTGCTGCATGAGTTAAAATAGCAAAAAATCTAATCGCCCTTAGCTTGCTAGCTTGTGCAGAGGGCCGGTGTACCGCTTATAATTGTTGCAGCGATTTTGTTGCAGAACAAATAAAATGGACTTTTAATTGATCATACCCCTTGATTGCTTTCATTGTGCTGTAATGGAGAGATTTGAACTGAATAGTTGGAAGTGATTGGTATTTTATAATTGATGGATTATTTGTTTAATGAAAGAGCATTAGAAGCCTTTTCTGAACCTTATGATCGATGGATCAATTTAAAAAAAAAATGCATATAGCGCATTTATTTTTTTAAAAGCCACACATAATGGTACACAAAATATGTAAGGGTTTAGCTACTACTTCAGGCTTTTGAGGCTTAATTCATAACCACGCAGCCGGATAGTCAATCCTTGCTACGAAGGGACGGTCCATTCTAGGCTTCAACCCAGAATGGACCGTTCCTCCGTAGCAAGGATTTTTTTTTAATACATACGCTCTGCTACATATTATTGCTCTGTTTGTGAGAGGAATAACTCCAATGGTGTCCAATAATAATAATAATAATAATAATAATAATAATAATAATAATAATAATAATAAAAATAATAAAAATAATAAAAATAATAATAATAATAATAATAATA
>KB667866.1:206698-225541 GCA_000349065.1 Anopheles quadriannulatus | reverse complement strand
GTGCGTTCACCTATCTATAATAATAATATTAATAATAATAATAACAATAATAATAATAATAATAATAATAATAATAATAATCATAAAAATGATAATGATAATAATAATAATAATAATAATAATAATAATAATAATAATAATGATAATAATAATAATAATAATAATAATAATAATAATAATAATAATAATAATAATAATAATAATAAAGACTCTACCAGTGAGGTTGATCTGTAGTTAGATTTATTTTCCATACGTTTTTTGTTGTTAAGATGGTTTGTGCCCGTCGTTTGAAAATTTAGCTTATTAGTCAGTATTGTGGAATGGTTTACTTCTTATCTCTTTGTACGATCTGATTTTTTTATAGTATTTTTATCGTAAATTTTTCGAAATTTATCAAAAGGTTTGTACATCATTTTCTGCTTAACTTTGCAATTTAAAAAGCAACTGAAAAATAAATCAAAGGCATACTTTAACCCAGTAAGAACGCTTCATATTAAAGAGTAAATAAATGAATTAATCAATAAATAAATCAATAAATAAATTAGTAAAATAAAACAAAATGCTTATTTGTACATGAGGTTGGAGCAGCAGGCACTTTAAATATCCTAAATCCTACTCCTATGCTGAGTTTTGAGTTGTGCCAAAATATGAATTGTTTTAAACTACGTTTGTAGATTTAATCGTTTTATTAGTAGTGATAAAACAATGAAACCTTACTCATCTGCATCCCAATAGCGGCCGTTGTCTGACCAACAACGATGGTGTGACGGTTCAATACAATCGTATCGTACTTTGTTTTCACTCGTGCAATCACCTACCTTGCTACCGGTACGGCACGTGCATGTATACGTCACGACTAATCAAAAAACACAACCAACTGGCAAAGCAGAGCACTTGAGGACAATTCAATTCAACAGTTATTTCAATTCTTGCTCGAAACTCCGCGAAAGAACAGCCGAAGAATTGAGAACAAAATTCGAAACACAGTTAAAAAAAGCGCCATCTAAAACATGAAATAAAACCCGGTCGCACCTATCCGACCGTGTTTGGGTGGAATGTTTTCTCACGTAGCCGATTCGAGTGGCCAGCAAACGCACAACTCGGGCCCATAAATCACGTTTCTCATCTGGAAAATCGAATGGAGCCGTTGGTGTGGATGGATACTCGTACAAGTGGCCAACGCACTTCTCTGCACGGAGGGTGGGCAGCAGTTTTTAAATGACATACTCCCGTTCGCTTTCTGGGTGTCTCACTCTCCAGTGACACATAAATTGTACGCCATCCTGTCGAACTCGTCGTGCGCTGGTTGAACAGGTTGGTCTTTTGGCTGCGCCGCGCTCGGAAAGGACCCATTCGAACACAGTTACTTCACGGAACTAAAAGAGCATAGTCACAGGGCGACAGCAAAAAAAAAAAACAAAGTCCATTCTATGCCATTCCGAAAGCACCATCCAGGCATGCATACGGGATTGGCCCATTTAGACGGAGCTTTCTGGCTCGGCACCGGCAAAAAAAACAACAAACCAACAGGCTGTCAAAATGTTGCTACGTACATTAAACACTTCGTGCATTTGCTTCCCGGGCGCGTTGCGAAAATGTGTCTCAGGTCGGTTTTAAATCTAGCGTTATTGCACTGATAAGAGTCATTTAAGCGGCTAAATTGGCTGGGAAGGCAATGGGAATCGCATTTGCGCTAGGATGAAAACAAGATGAATGTAACTAATATGATCACCGAGGACATTGGTAATGCTTGCGCTGGGGAATGGACCACGCCCGAAAACCATGTGTTTGAAGATATTGGCACGTGCACAGGACCGTCCCGAGGCTGTTACACACACATTTTTCAGATTGGTAATTGTGTTACAACTTACTGATTACGTGAAAAATGGGTTTGTTTGACTGTTGTGTAGAATTGGTCATTGCTCTTTTGTTCAGAATTAGCGGGAAGAGGTTTTAAAAATTGATAAAAAAAAGATACTGAATATAAGAGGGGGGCTAGAAACGAACAGTCAGGAGCTTATTTTTCATGCATTGTGTATTGTTTTACAATGATTATTTAGTGTTGCATAAAATCAGAGCACATTCGCCGTAACCGTTGGACACGCTCTTTTTTGTGCGAACTGTGAACGAATAAAGACCTCATCGAGCCTCGACTCATCATTATATGTTTTTTGATGATCAATGATTGAAATCAATTTTAGAATTACTTTGATCTGGTCTTATTCCACCATATTGTACATACTTCTGGTTGACATACAGCACACATTTTCAATTATTTAAATTCTTGCCTCATTCTAGAAGTTTGTGATGGATTTGTCTAGATTAACCTTGGTTCTATATAGATTTTGACGCTTCTTTTGAAATCAAAAATTGATCCTTCAATTGTATTTGACTTACTTTCTCCCTAGAATGGAAGTTAAAACACGTTGCAGTGTGCTACATAATGTGTTCACCAACTCCAAGAATAGCAAATCATTAATAATACAGTGAACCCTCTCTTATTTGAGAGGCGATGGGACTGTCGAAAACGAGGGGTTTTCAAATTACAGAGGTGGAAAGAGAATGAAAGGTCCATCCAAACAAGAAAGAGACAGAACATTTAGTATGCAGCCTTAACTGTTGCTATAGGAAACTGCGAACAGGATTGCCAATTTGAGCATACATCATTCAATAACCATGGCAACACCATACACAAATAAGAGGGACACAGATTTCAGAGGTTTTCCAAATTAGAGGAACAAAAATGTACTGGAAATCAAGGGACTGTGCAAAATGTTCAAATAAGAGAGGTTTTACAAATTGGAGAGGTGTCAAATTAGAGAGGGTTCACTGTATATTAGAAACTTAAAATAAAATGGAATTAGAATACTTTTGTTCATACTGATTAATTCTTGTTTCATTTCACAATAAGCTAAATTGAGAAGATAACTGGTTCATATCTCAAAACTTTACAAACAAAGGTGTTTTTTTTCTTCAGAATTTATCGGCCGGTACCAGTAAGATCCGAACTCTTTCCAGGTCTGTTATAAGAGAAAATCACTTTATTTCCTCTCTACAATCTACGTAATAAAGCAAACTATCCGCTTACACTAATATTTATATCATAAGTGCTACAAGCTTATTATACACTTAAAAGATGTTATGCCATATCTTCTTTCTATCATGTGCAGACCTCTTCTATAACGATCTTTTGCAGGGATCTGCAAACGTAATTTAAGGTTGTTAAATACTAATTACCTGTCTTTGAATTGTAAGTTTTAAGTTAAATATGGAATTATGATTTTTTATTGTATATGGGTTGAATGGATTAATGGATTTAATTTTACTATACCGAGCCCTCCGTCAGCATGCTTGATCAACTATACAGCAATGCATGCATTAATCAGATAGCGGATGGCAGCTTCGCTAATTCTGGCCTGGATTGGCTACTGTAGCAGTGTGAAATAGAAAGAATAGTAATTAAATAAGTGTTTCCTCGTTATATACACCAATACAAATTATCATTGAAAGAATTTTGCTTAGATAATGCACATTTTCCCTACTTCTAAATGATGACTTCCACAGAGAAACGGGCACATAACGGCTCCATTTTGATGGTCGCTCATTAAATCCTTCAACATCATCATTCAACACAGAGTTCATTTGTACTATTAAAACATCACGCGATACATTCCGCAACTGCCAAACAAATTGTTTTATCGCACCCCTAACGACCGTTTAATGAACGATTTGTACAAATGTAGCGACAGTCCAGCCTTAGAAAAAAAAAAAAACCACAGCGTAAACCAACTTCCGCGTGTCGTCCGTGTTTGCCAGTCATTCTATCTTGTGGCCCCGGGGGTCGCAATATTTCATCCAGATCCAGTTTAAGATAATTTCTTTTAACTCGTTGCCGTAGCTCTTCGCCTTAAGTGGACATGGTTTAGAGTCGTAATAAAGATGATCATAACAGTTGCCTAATGATAATGATAATGGCGACGTTGATGGTTAACTGTTATGGCGACGATTATTCGACTCGGGTGTAGCTTCGGCCGGTCCGCAGGGTAGGACAAAAAAAGAAAGAGGTGAAATTAATAAATTTGAATTAATTCCTATCGCACCGGATCGCTTCCCGCAAGGAGCGTGCTTCAATTCTCGGTCAAGCGACTGTGATGGAAATTTAGATCGACCGAAAATCTACGTGCGCCACAAAGTCTCATTCAGCTCCACCCCCGCCCTACACAGGAAATGGGTAACGAGCCGGTGCACTTTCGGGTGCACAGATATCGAACAGCAAAGGGAGCAACGTTGGTGATGGCGGTGCTGGAGTGCACGGGAACGGGGTGGACGGGTATACAGCCAGTCCTGCATAAATTAATTTATTCTCTCAACTGGTAAATATTAAACGCCCTGCCAAATATATTTCCATATCGATCTCCCCACCGGCCTCTCCCCCTCTCTCTCTTGCTCACCTACCTTCCGCTCCGAACGCACGTGGACATTCCAGTTCACTGTTCACCACCTCGATGTCGCGCGGCGCTTTTCCGGCGCTGGCACTGGAGAAAATGCGATCGATGTAATCATTTCACAGATGGGCTAGCTGCGATTTCACCCAAACTCACCCCAAAAATCAACCATCGGAATTTCGATAAACGCTAAACCGAGGGATTTCGGCTTCTCTCGGTAACCGGGCGAACACTTTCCCCGCTTCACCATAGAGCACGCTCTTTCGTTGGCTCCGTTCGAATTACCTGTTTTCACGGTGTCAAATTGAAGCTAAACTGGAAACGTGCTTGAGAGAGATAGAAAGCGGGAGTGAGAGAGTAGGTGAGGAAAGGTGTGGAGGAAAATTAAATTTCGATGAAATTTAATAACGATTTTCATCACATTTATTTTCGATTTTCCATTTCGTTTCAAATGGATTGATTCGCGGGTTGGACTGAAGAGGCCCAAAAGTGGTGGGGAGATGAGTTTATGATGAATAATGCGCACGCTATCTGGCGTAAAGGCTCGGGGGGTGAAAAGAGCAAGGTTGAACTAGAGTTTTTGGTGAAAGTTTTGGGCGAAAGATTTGCACGAAAACTTTGCCAGCAAATTCTGCGTTGATGCAGTCAAATTCAACAAGCATGCAATCAACAAGTTTATGAATTCGCCTAAACGAGAGTACACTGTTGCAATGTTTTGGGTGAAGCATGTTTAATCAATAGGTTAGTTAAAGTGAGTGTTATATTTATTATGGAGCGGTATATGAGATATATTAGGAGACCCGAATATTGTTATGATAGACGTTTTTAATACTGAAAAGATGTGAACAGTATAAACAATTACATCAATATATAATGCAATGTCTTTGAAACGCTCTTATCGCGTAAATCGAGGACAAGCGTAAATCAGTTTTAAATTATGTTGACAAAGAGTTTATGATCAACTGAAGAAAGTGAATATAATTTTTATAAAATGTACACAATATAAATACTTTACTTCATTATACATTCCTATAGATTCGACGACATAAATACAATTAGGACAAAATATTTGATGAAATTGATACAAATGGGTTGATTTGATCCAGAAATCTTGCATTATGTTTTGGTGCTATAAGGACAATTTTCTACAAATTTTTACTTATATGCGACTCTTAATGTAAACAATTCTATTTTCTCATTCTAATACATGTATGAAATCAGTAATAAGTACAATTATTTATAATAAGCTTTAATTTTTATAATTTTTGCTAATAATATGTATTATTCATGCAAAAATTACTTTGCTATTGAAAATTTAAAATATCAAATGATGTATTCCTCGACAAAGCATTGATCTTCTTCTAGCAAAGTCTTTATCACAGTGTTATTTGATTTGTGTATCATCTATCTAATATTTATAGCTTCTTCTTCTTCTTATTCTTATTCTCTTCTTCTTCTTCTTCTTCTTCTTCTTCTTCTTCTTCTTCTTCTTCTTTTACTTTTACTTTTACTTTTTCTTTTTCTTATTCTTCTTCTTCTTCTTTTTCTTCTTCTTCTTCTTTTACCTTTTCTTTTTCTTATTCTTTTTCTTTTGGCTCAACAACTTTGTCGGTCAAGGCCTGCCTGAACCACTTGTGGACTTGGCTTTGGTGACTTTATGGATTATGTATTTTCCCCCATAGCAGGATAGTCTGTCCTACGTATTGCGGCACGGTCCGTTCGAAGCACGAACCCAGGACGGGCCTGTTGGTAAGTCGTACGAGTTGACTTGTCAAAAGCCTAGAAACTTTTGTTTGATGCTTTCTTAAATTAATCGTAACTGACTTTTTCTTTCATAACACTTTTGTTTTGTAATTTGTTTGCAAGATAGCTCTGTCATAATTACAATTATTACTTGGTGCCATACAACTCTTTTTAAAATTGTTTAACTGTTAGCATCTTGAAAATGATGTTTTTACTCAGAATTCAAGATACTCAACAAAAAGCTTTGAGTACACGACAAACTAATATATTCACTGATTTCCAAGAAATCATTCATAAATACAACCTTGACCTGTATTCTTATAATTATATCATTATTTATGTGCTATAGTTGAGAGATTCATCAGGATAAACCTAACTTTGAGAGAAATTTTGTCACAGGGTCATGTTTGGACAGCTTATAGAGATGATAATATAGAACATAAAAATGTAACTTTTAAAGTAGTCGGATAGGTTCCTAGCCCTAGCTGCTTTCACAACCATCTTGTTTGCAATCATATTGTACATTCACTTCCTTAAAGCGCGTCAAACCCCACAAACTCTCACTCTATCTTTCTTCATTTCTTCATTTCTCTCTTTAAAAAATGGGTTTTCTTGTGGCATTTTCTGCGCCTCCACTGGGAGTCAAAACAACAATAACAATGTGCCGAGCCTATAATTCGAACTACAAAATGGAATTTACCCCGCACAGCACCGCAACCCGGATCGGGATACGTCTCCATGGTGAGTGCTCGTCAGGAGCTCGTTAGCCATCCGGGAAGTCCGGGAGGCGAAAGAACCTTTTCTTACCGAACGCGTCGGTATGTCGGAACAACATTCCTGATCATGCCGCACCCTCAGTGCTCCTCCTCTATGTGTGTGTGTGTGTGTACACGGAATGGCATGCCACATAATCATCTTGGATGCTGGAACTACCTTCCCTACTTGCTATGGAAACACCATCGAACAGGCTTGGCAGGAAAAGAGGTGCAGGATGATACGCGGGGTCAGCATTCTACACAACTACGCAGCCTATTGTTGTTACACCGGTGTGCTCGCTTCCACGCATATTTGAAGCACTTCCAACCCCATCACCATCACCCAGTGTCAGGTTGGATGTGTGTGTAGTGTTCGCTCTACTTACGTCCATTAGCTTCCACAGTACAATAAGCAGCTCCATTGGAGCTCCAGCTCCTGTCATAGTAGGCGAGGCAAGCAGCAGAGCTAACGAAACATACATTTTAACCCCGGGAGCTGGTTTAGTCCCGCCGTGGGACAAAGTGTTTTTCAGTCGTAGCCTGAGAAGAAAACAATCACATGGTTCTTTTTTTTTGTTCTCCATTTACTCTACTGACGCTTCTGTTTGCGGATTGGGTTGGCATACATTGTGAATCAACTTTTTTATTTATTTTCTTCCCAGTGCAAAAACAAACAGGATACAATGGTGCAAGAAAAATGGATTTCATCCATACCGAAAGAGAAAAGGATGAATTAAAATGTGCTGGGTGTGCGAAAGAAAGTGTCAAGACAAATTTAATCCGCCAGTCTACGCTAGGCAGATATGGAGATGATCATCCAGGTGTCAACTGCTGACAACCGTTGCAGCTGGTAAAGATTGACCAATTATACAACCAATTCATAGTACTCCTTGCACTCAATACATTTTAGAACAACACGCTACTTCCATTGAACGCTATCGGAAGCTGAAGAACTGATTGAAGTTATTCCTTTCTTACCATGTTGTTGCCATGTGGTTGGCCTATTGTTGCGTATCGACTCTCTTTACATCGAATGAGCGGTGGCAAGAATTGACTTACACAAGACGCACGTGCTCCCAAACCTCCTCACAACATCTGAAAATGGCAGGGTCTCTTCTGCAGCTTCAAATTGCGACGACGAGGCTTTAACGCAACGAGGCCAATCATTTTGCGCAAGATAAACATTTCCGACGGAAGAGTGCAGCCGAAATCGATGGTCGAAGGCATGGCAGGGAAGTAAAGTGAAGTACAGCGTAACAAGCTTTGGGAAAATAATCTTCCTTTGGCTGGTGCCCCCCACTACCCTCGGGGGAACTCAGCATTCCGGGGGGAGAACCAGCAACGAAATGGTGTACGCCGTACCGTATTGACATTTCGTTGAAATATTGACGCCGTTGCTGGGGAAAAGGAAGGCTAGAAGTGGTAGCAACGCATGTGTACGCATCGTTGGGTTCATTGTAAAACATTCCCTGTGCTCCTTTGGGAGTGTAAATGGGTTTGGTTTTTTGTCGTTTTACATGTGCTACGTTTTTTTTCGCTCCCAAAGTGTTGGCAATATGTAATGGATTGCCAAAGCAATGTGGAAAAATGGGAAAATTTTAAAAGAACCGGCTTAATACGTTATTTGCAGCAGTGAACGTACGCAAAGAACGCTTCTCCACGAGTAGCCTGTAACATCTTAAATGATTTTAATCTTTTCAGGACAACATAAGCTGCATCGATTACAACCGAGCTCATCGAGTGCGTAGCCGCACCGAACGAGCATCGTCAACGTACAAATCGGAACTGAGTAATGCTTCGATTCCGGGCGGTGGTTTCGTGGTGAAATCGGTTGCATGGGACCGAAAATCCCCTTGCAACAATTTATTGTTATCCTGCAGACTGGCAGAGCCTAGCGCTGAACAAATCATGGTCAGTTGGTACGATGACGGAATCCTCTCGCAATTGCACTCACGCACATGCACGCAGGCAAGGATCAACCGGGGTTTCATCGAGGACATGGTTGATGATGGGTGCCGCCCCATAGTAGCGTCAGCTGGCGTTGTGTAGCAACCGAACCATTGTTGCTAGGACATGTCTAGGTACGTGCAGGTTTTCGTTCTGTTGTTCCACTGGACGGACTCCTCACCCCGGGTAACTAGATCGTCGAAAGGTCGTCTTTTCGATGCAGTCGTGTTAATCGTTCGGTCGCAATCACTTGCTTCAAGTGCTTTCTGTGTAAGGAAAGAGGTTCTGTGGGAGTGATTCGTTGTCGTAGGCCTGTTCTATTTTAGAACCTCTGAGCAAGCAAAGACGGGCGGGCCTCATCCTGGGAAACCTGTCACGGTCAATTGTTTCATCCAACAGTGGGAAGAGCGTCAACTCGAGATAACCCGGTATGCGTAGCTGGAATAAACGTTTAACATTGGATTTAACTGTGGTCATGTTTGGTGGGGTTGTCCAAAATTGGTAAGTTTTAAATTTCCACGCAAAAATTGAATTTTTATGAGTTACTGCATAATTTAAGCTGGTTGCATTCATGTAACGTAGCAAGTTTTGGTGAGTGTTTCAAATATTTCAGCAAATAATTCAAAAGATGTGCCCATTTTTCTTGACACCTAACCAACCACTCCCAGTGTCCTGGGTGTCAGGTCACTTGAAGTTAACCGTCACCGTGCACTGGGGATGGTAAATGTGCGTGTTGCAACGCACCAAATCGATTTACCGGACAAGCTAGCTGCTAGCGAAAGCTTCCGTTTCGTTCCGAAACACTTGCCTCTTTCCCCTTGCCGGCAAAACCATAGACAGAAGAAACTAGGCTCTTTGCGTATGGATTCAATTTTTCGACAATACACAGACGATGCACCGAGAATGTAAGGCTATCATGGCCCGGAAGTGGCGTGATGTGGTAACATTGGTTAGGGCTTTGAAGAACCCGGGTCGCACAGAAGCGCTGAGCGACCACATTCGCCACATTTGCTGGAGTTGTCGTGGTGGATCGATGGAGGACACTGGTTGTAATCGCTTGCTGTGGATTGGTGCCTTGGGTTTAGCACATCTGACTTCGATACATTGTTTTCGCATGAAACGGAAATGGAAATAGATTGGGAGGGCGTTTGAATTTGTAGAAGGAATGTTTTGATTACATTCCAAAAGCTAGGCTCGAGTTTGAAGGAGCTTTAAATTGATTTTCTGTTTATTTTAAAAGTAGTCAACTTCTTCAAAAGTCATTCCATACTGTGGTTTTGAGTTTGTAGTTTTGATATATTTGACTTTAATTAAATGCAATTAGAAATAAGCTGTTGTGAAAGTGCGGTCATGATAACAAATCCAGATCTAGCTGTCAGTAACATACACATAAGTTTACGCATTTTTGAAGTCGTCCAAGTCGTCACATATCTCGGGTCAAAGGTCAGCACCGAAAACATTGCGTAACCTGAATTACGTTTAAGAATGTTGGCTCATGGATTCTCTGGCCCCATGGGAAGCAGTTGACCCCAAATAATTGGTCGCGACGCTTGAAGCTGGGAACTATATCGTACCTTTAAAGTATCGTACCAGCACTAACAAACGCCTCTGAAACATAAATGCTGTTCAAATCAGACGATTAACTTTAAACTGCGCTGAAGAGAAAGATTCTCAGCAGACTGCGATGAAGAGAAAGATTGTCAGAAGGATATTTGGTGCCGTATGCGTCGAAGGGCAACAGAGGAACCGATACAAAGATGAACCTTATGAGAGCTGTACGGCGATCTTGCAGTCGTCCAGCACATCAAGCTTATGTTACATATTGCATCTTTTCAGATACTTGACCGATTTTGATCAGGTACCATTCTAGTTGATTCTATCAATAATCAGTTAGGATTTTTTAATGTTGGAGTGGCAATACTCAGAGTCAGCATATTTGAAGATGAAAATTAGCATGTAAATACAGGTTTACGCCACAATGTGTCAATTATAAGCGAAAGCTCGTAATCAAAATCAAAACCATGTGTTTCGGTTGCGCAAGCATTAACTTCTGTTCTACTAGTTAGCAAGAGCCACAAATGACTTAGCATTTTTTAATGAATTTATCAACTCCAAATGTCACTTAATTTGGTTTAGTACAGTACCAATTTATACATTGAACTTCGATGTCAACTAACTTTGCCTATAACTTGGTACCGAGTTTTCTCTACAAAAGCATACTTGCCAACCAACTATCGGATGTTTGAAGCTTAAAAGCATGTCAACTATTGAATTTCCACTGTACTATAAAATTATGTAAAATCGTTTGAGGATAGTCTACCTTATCACCGGTAACATTGCGTGATGATTTTCTCATATATTTTTGAAATATGTTGTATAGTTATCATATTTAACGCAAAGCTCTTCAATTTTACCCTCACAAAGGTTAGATATCCCTGCCTTCGTTCCTGAAAGGTTATTCATGCCACGCATCAGACGGAAATGCGAGAAATATTGACTCACGTGCACCATCACCTGGCCTGGCGTGGCCGAAATGTTGACGGAATGTAGAATACCATCTCTGTCCCCCGTTCCTTCCTGCAACAAAAGTGGCAAGTATAAATTGAGCATTTTCACCCCTCTTAACGATCGCTGCTGCTGCCGCAGGTTTTATTCTCACCCGCGATAGGTGCCGGATTGATTGAGAGTAAAGCCACGGAAGCTTTCTGGTCGCGCCTTTCCCTCATACCTTCAAAAAAAGCCACATAGACATGGTACAATATTATTGGTACGGTGCCAGTGTGGGAGATTTTTTTCCTTTACCCCTACCCCACCCATTTACTTCACATTCCACCCCGTGACAGAGAAACTGTCGCTCGCGTGCTTGGCCATCGTTTGGTATCGCGCGCGGTGCGAAGAATTTGTAACACGGGTGCCGGGTGCCCGTCAGGGTGGCGTGTACCGCCAATTATGCGCGATTGGAAGGCAGCACATGGAATTCTATTCACGTTTCACCGTCAAAGATGGATGATTTTTGGATTACGAGTAAATAATCACATTTACGAGAAGCGACGGGTTTTTGGCCGCGGCCGGCATCTCGAGTGGGGCCGGTTGTTGTTGTTGTCGGTGGTGGTGGTGTTGGTGGTGGTGGTGATGGTTCTTCCGTTGAATTCCATTCTTCGTGCTCGTGAAAAATGGACGCCCTTGTCGATGAGCGTGACGGGTGGGTGGGTCTGGGGTGGAGATCCTGGTGATCTATCAACGGGGATGCTTCGGCGTGTAGCGGTGTGATGTATTGAGGCCGAATGGGGCATTTTGATCGAACGACAACCTTCCAGCCACCCCCCTGCTAGTAGCATACGTTAATGCCGGCACCCTATTTGTTGGGTCAAATCTGTCAAATGGAGGGCGTGGAATGGTTTGGTTCTGGCAATAGGAGAAGCTATTTATTCTGTGCGCTCTGCTCCACCATCCTCTTTATACATCTCTCTCTCCCGAGGTGGCGATTATTTGATATGGATGAATGGATTCTGGTTTTGAGATGTTCTCTTTCAACGTTTTTTTGTTGTGTCGCCCCTGTTATTACCGTTTTCGTTTGCATTTGTTACGACACATCCGCTACATGGTTAACAAACAGGTTTTCGGGGAAAATTGTAATGCCATGTTTTGAGGGAGATGATGATCAGATGGGTCAACCCGCTACAAGAACCCGCTGCGTTGCGTGGTGATCAAAATATTCGTCTAGCGTGGATTTTTCTTTGGAATTGTACGTGGTTCAGAAATCTATCTAATTCGCAGAATTTCATTGGAGATAATAAACTCGCGAGACACAATATGTTTCGTTTCTTCATGTCACTTTTTAAAGCTTTGTTGGAGAGAAGCTTGTAAAAAAGGGTTTCTGGAAAATAAGAAGGGAATATCGCACCATGCAATATAAGCCGTGGGGTTATAACGAGTGAAATACACAGCGAAAATAACTATTTGACAGGTGAACTATCAAATTTGACAGACAACAATCATAGGGTTGAAGGAGATACAACTTCCGCTTTTAATAACCATCCGGAAATTATTTTCTTTTGATTTGGAATATTACAGGGTTGTCCACGATGTATTGATCAATTGCCATAATTTGTTGGGCTTGTCTCACGATTTACTCATCGTATCCTATAGATTTTTGGTTCGTTCCCATAATTTATTGGTATTGTCCGATTGAATATCAATATAATTGAACTAAACAATTGTGGGAAACGGCCAAAAATTCGCGGGAGCACACCAACAATCTAATGGAAACAAAAAAAAACTTATGGGAACCAACCAATAAATCGTGGGCAACGCTGTGATGAAATGGAAGAATTGATGAACTTTTCATCTAAAAAGAACGAAAAGATTGATTTTAAAACCCTTGCATATATTTAGTTACCCTTAAGTACCTGAAATTTGCTGATCGTCCTGAAACATTACTTGCCAGACACGTTGGACCAGTAAATTACTTAATTTTATTGTGAATTCTACTCAATGTGACTAACTGAAATCATACATTGAGGATTAAAAATAATAAATATTATGAATGAAGATTTGCAGTGATAACAAACAGCATGTGTTAGTTCTTGGATGGAGTGGTACATCGAAGGATGTACTCTTGGGCTCATCGGAACGTAGAATGAACCAACCATCCAGGCAGCTTAGCAGAGTTTGTAGACTTGCTTTTTGTATTTTTTTGTTTCGATGTTTGTTGCATTTAAAACAATGAATGTAAAAGTAAATGATTTAAATCATTTTAACTCGCGTGGGTAATCATGGCTTAATCTTAACGGAGAGTCGTATCATTTACGCTGTCTTTTCATAGGACTTCTAGTTTGGTCGAAAAGACTTTCGCAACTTACCTACTTGCTTACTTGCTAACTTACTTAAGTTTGGGCCATCATGTTGGACTTTATTTCAATATTTTTATTGTGAAAATATGGAAATGTCTAATATTGCACTCCAAGAAAGTAAAATAAAAACAATGGAAACCATTTCATTCCCTCTAAAGCAGTGATCTCCATTCTGTGTTCCGTGGCTTTAATTGAATGGATCACAACAAAGATTGAATTTCGAACAGGCAGAAATAGAAATAGAGCTAGAATAAGTATTTTCAAAGCCAAGTGGTCCGCCATTCTAAAAAGGTTGGAGAGCACTACTCCAAAGTACAAAGCAAAATGATTCTCTACAAAAACCCTTCCTAGTAATGAAGCTGATTGAAAGCTGCGCTTTTGTAATGCATACACAGCAAAAAAAAATATGAAATTTACAAAACAACAACCAGAGCTTTCGCGTCCACTTCGCTGGAACCTTTCAAATTAAGTGCGCACCCCGAGTACCGCAGCCAATGTTTGCGCGCGTCAGTCGGTTGCCGCGTACCGGGGCTGTTGTTTGTCTATTTCGCAGAATCGCGTGTCACAAAGCGCTGTCACAGCTAGCCCGTTCCACCCACCCTGTCTGGGTGAAAGAAAAGGGCGGTCATTAAAATATGCAACGCATCTTACGGCAGGGTACGGCATCTGGTGCGTGGCTGCAGGTGCGGCTGTAACGCAATAATACAAGCACTTTGTTCTTTTTGTGCCACGGATTGAAATTGCTTTGAAGGTCGTAAAGCATAACCATTTCGACCCACGTGGGAGGGACCCATGGCCCAGGATTCGTTAAGGAAAAATCAGTACCGTATGGTGGTTAAGCTCGGGAGACGCTTTATGGACTACTTAACCGGAAATGGGTGCACATTACCGTGCGCATGGCGTACAGTACATGGGGCTGGATTTGCGTTTGTTTGTGCTCAGAGCTTAAGGAAGGACTTACGGTTCAAGGAGACATTCGTATTCCAAATGTCGTGTTGAGATTTTTTTTTTGTATATTTGACAAAGATGTTGTATCCTATTCATCGTTATGATAATGTTTAAACAGAAAAAGAGGTTAACATGGCGGTAGAAAGTGAAAGATGGAAATGGTTAGTAATGAAGACATTGAAAAGTTGCTAAAAATCACAAACACAGGTATTACAATATTAGATTTAAATTTAAAATGGTTAAAAGTGGTTCACATTATTTATTAAAAGTAGAGGAGACCCCCAACATGGGAGACCCCCAGCGTTTGGGACCAAGAAAAGTCACCGAATCAAATCAGTTCAGTCGTTCAGTCGATCAGTTCGATCGTAGTGGACTGCGATTCGAAGCAGGTGGCACGCGTTTCGATGCAAACGGCACAAGATTCGAACGTAGCTGAAAACGGGTGTATATCTACAACAATTTCCAAGGATGTACTATTGTCTTAGAAAAACCCATTTACGCGATAAAAATAAAGTTTATTAAAATTTACATACGCAAAATAAAACTTTTAAAGATTGGATTGCTAACAAATCCTCATAAATGTGCTGTATCGCCATAACTCGAGTGGGTCGTATGTCGAGGGCTTCCTATAATGCGGTAAATATCCCAATTGTGGTACAATTTGTTGGGGTACATATATATTTTTTACGTTTTCAATGTATAAATAATGTAGCTTGAGGCACATTTCAATGTATTGCAATTGTGTGTTATCCACCCAAAAACAGCCTTGCTACCGTTGAACACTGATGATATGGTTCTTTTAGACTGATTATATAACATGAATTCAACTGAGTTTGTTTGATATCAACTGCAAAGATTATGCAGTATCAAAGCTATTATCTAAAATATGAATCCAACATAACATCATTAATCCCTAAATTTCAGACTTTAATATAAACTTCAAATGATTATGTATTACTTAGCTAGCATATGTGATGTTTGACGTTTGTTTATGGTAAAATATCAATAGGAAATCATTTCCCGCAATTTACAGAAAGGTAATTTGCTAATTGTTGCACACTTAAGGAAACAGCGAACGTTTTACATATGTTTGAGATATATAAAGCTAGAATAATATTGTTATATGTGTCTAGAATACATCATAATTGTAAAAAAATAGTATTTTTATTTTATTTAAGGGATAAAAACGATGAATAATGGCAAGAAATACTGATTTTTAAACCAATTAAAAAATCCAATGGTTGCACACTTACAAAAACTTCAAATTCTATGATTGCATACTTTATATCCAATTACTGCACACTTATACACTGAAATAGACAAAACATGAGCACTAAAATGGATGTTTGTCTGTTGACTTTATTTATCGAAATCGAAAAAGTGCTTTATTTAGACAATAAAACAGTAAAATATGTAGCAGAAATGCTCAACAGTTGAGGCTTACTAAGACTAAAATGCTAACTTTCATAAATGTTTTATAAATATTTGGAACAACAACAATGAATGCGCAGTGTGCAATTTTGGAGAGTGCAACAATTGGAAAATTACACAAGTTAAAGTAGTAAAAAAGTACAAAAGTATCCTTTTTTTCACCATTAATGAGATCAATGTTATAGGTTGCTGGTGGCCTTAGTGGCCTTAATCAAAACGTGACTTTGCATGTGAAATTCTAAGCTATCGACTAGAATGCTATAACTATTGGTGGTAATGATCAGAGATCATTATTAACCTGAAAAAAACCCGATTTATTTTATTTTTGTAAAAATACTGTTTTAGTACTTGAAAAGCACTACCATTCGTACGTTTACCCTTATTTATGTTTCGGTACAATATTGTAATATTTCTTTTCTTTGCCCCTTTTCTTTGAATGCATACTTTCTCATGTTTTAACTAATTTTCCCTTTGTGCTCGAATCTTTTAACTCAATTTCACTCTCGCTAGCGAATTGTGTTTCAATTCTTCCAAAAACACCGGAAATGCTTTATATGCTCTCACACGGAAACATTCCCCCCCCTTTACCGTATCCTACTCACTGAGCGCAAAATTTAATCCTTTTCTTTTATTTTTCTTTGCTTAAAAAGCCGCTTTGAAAGTGAAAATTCTGATGCCGACCAAACTTGTCTTGGCTACCACTGAAGGTGGTATACTCCGTTCATCTCCGACCGGTTGCGGAAATAGAACGAAACTTGAAATCAAACAAAATCCCTCACTGTTCCTGGGACGGATGGTGGTGGGTGGTAAGGCACGGATAAGCGCGGGGGTATGACAAATCAAATTTAAAGAATTGAGCGCCATCCGTAAAGAAGGAGCAAGGAAACGAGACAGTTGTTTGGGTAGACACACGCAAAAGACAAAAGGAACGGGGGGAGAAAAAAAGGAAAAGCGAACAGGCTTAACGCAAAGGCTTGAGGGCGGGCTCACTGTGAGGAAATTGTGAGTCGCGTACCGAGAATGAATTTAACAACTTTCCACACTTTCGTCCGTTTGTCTTTCTCCGGAACCTCCGGTGCCTCCGGAGTGATGGCGGCAGTTTTACCCGGTATTGCCAGCTCAGGATCCGCCATCCGGCTGTGGAATGGATTTGAAAAATGAAGCTTTTCCGAAGAAAAAGCACCCACGCCGCCGTTCGGGTGGGCCTTCGGTTGGGTGCGGTTCATGTGTATCTTTTAATTTGGCTGGATTCGTTACGACGACGACGACGACGATGTACGGGGCCTACACTTAATTCAATTTTCATTTTATACTCTGCTCGCACGGTTCCGTGAGTTTTATTGAAGGGTTGGAGATGGATTCACATTTGTCCTCGTCCATGTCCCTCACCCCCTTCCCCATTTTCACTTGCCAGATCGGTACGCCATAGTTTTCGCGTAATTGTATTTGTATGCTGAGTGCGACCGGCGGCGGAGCTGGCATTCCTTTCATCGTTCGTCTTGCTTCTAGGATGTGTACTAGGCAAAGTGCTACGAGGCACACGGTGAACGAACTGATGATTTGAATACGAATTTGTTTTGTGTGTATTTTGTTGTTGTTGTTGTTATTATTGTCTTGGTTGTTTAAGCATTCTATAAATGCGCGACGCTCGCTAGCGAATAAACAAATTGCGACAAATTGCGAACGCTACGCTGTTGCATCAGTCAGGAAATGGAGGAAGCCGGTCGGTCGGTTGTGTTTTGATTTGTTGCTGATATTATGGCGTGCTTTATTTTGTTATCTGATCCATTGTTTTTGAGCTAGATTTCTGTGGTTCAAAATAATAAAACAATTGAATTTTGTGCAATTTGGTTCGAATGTGCGATTTTTTATTTCAAATGAAAAATATCTGCAAACCGGTGGATAATTCAACGGCTGAGATGTTGATGGGAAAGGTGTTTCTGGCCTCGGCCTTACTGTCAAAAGAGATATTTGTTAGTTAATCATCACAAATTCAAGTCCTTTTTTTATTTACATTGACAAAAACAGTGCTTCTTTTGATAAATTTAGCACATTATGAAAAAATCATGATAGTATTTAAATCGTGGCAAACAATATTTCACATATTGCGTATGTTCCCTAGTTCCATGTAAGCGTAGTAGCTCAACTGTAAGCGTAATTTTGTTATGTCGATCGTTTCCAACATACTATTAATATTTTGTTATTTTGATATTTTATTTCATTATAAGGTCGGCCTCAAGGGCTTAAAAAATAAATTCTTTAAAACTATTCTTATATACAAATAGGGGATAGAGATTACGAACACAAAGGTTACAAGGTGGTGTTGAAAAGTCGGGACCGGAATGAAGATATGGATATATTAAAATCGAATGAACTAGGATAGTGATTAAATGATCTCAACGCACGAAGTAATGGATCGTTTTGGCCACACGCAGTAACGCGATCGGGAACGGGGGCTACGACTAAATCTTCTTTTGGCACAACAACCGTTGTCGGTCAATGCCTGCCTCTACCCCTAGTGGGCTTGACTTTCAGTAACTTACAGGGTTTACCAAGTCACTTTGCGATGTGAGCTGCACAATTCATCTCACTTGAGACGTATTTCTATTCTGACGTGCTACTTCATTTGGCCCGAAATAATTTTCTATTCCGCCGCATTCATTTTCATCCATTATATGAAGTCTTTTCCATTATATTAAGTCTTGTTAGCTGGAGCCGTCC